>OZ035824.1:51387266-51529766 GCA_964034765.1 Knipowitschia caucasica | reverse complement strand
CTACGCCACAGGATTTTAGTGCTAGGGGAAATCAGAACACCCAGATGAAACCTACGCAGACATGAGGAGAACATGCAAACTGCACACAGAAAGGCCCTGTAAATGTAACTGTTCTGCTAGGGTTCTGTTATCTTCATCATGGAAACAGCTTTGCCTGTGAGGTCCTTACCATAGACTGTAAATATTAACGGACAGAGTCACGCCTATCTCCGCCGCTCAAACAAATGGGCCAAAAACAGTGCTCTACTGGAGCTATCCAAAATGGCCGCAAGTGGTCCCGCCCACAAGAAAATTGTGAAAAAACGCATCTGTGCACGCGTCAGCTGCACGAGCTCCATTCATTTAAACGAGAGACTTCAAAAATTCACAGTGACTAAACTAGACTGGTCCAGAACACTCAGCCTTGACACACATGTGGAACGGAGCTTTGGGCCAAGAGACAACTTTTGGACCATCCTGTAAAGACGTTTTCCAGAGGTAAGAAGATGCTATATGTTAGCATTGGCTAATTCTTATCTGGGTCCACCCCCTCTGGCATGGAGTGGTATTGCAGCATGTCCGGGACCCGCCCCCACTGGTCCTTACATAGACTAAGTTAGATCTGTGGAGGGGCAATCCTCCTGTTTTAAAGAAGTATATTTTAAAAGAAATATCATGCATTATTTATGACCCTTAGAACATGACATAATAATACTTTTATTTTGACATTTCATGAATTAGAATGAGTAAAAATACTAAACCAAAAAATGTATGGTGAAAAAAGTAGAAAGGGTAAAAAAAAAAAAAAAACAAGAGCAAATATATGGGCAATGCTTTTGTGTGACGTCATAGTGGTACAATGACATCATACTGTTACTGGCTGATGTTAGGCTCATGATTGATGAAGGAAAACATTTTGTAACATGGTAAAAAGCTCCGCCAAGTTGATTTGCATAATGTATTTAGATTGATATTATTGTGAATCATGAGAGGATATGAGCATGGCTGACATACACTGATTATATTGTTAACTTGAATGATAAGCTCTTTTTAGTTGTTCATGTGTAATTCATTTAGCATTTAAAAGATGTATGTTCAAAGGGCTGCATACCAAATATTTTGCCTCTTCCTTGACTAGGGCTTTCCTAAATCTAAGACAGTGCTGTTAATCACAGTGATGCAGCTGCTATTTGCCTCTGATGCCTATACAACAAAGCTGGCAGTGAAAAAAGGCCTTTCCTTCAGCTGTTTCACCCCAGTGTTTGCCCCATGTCCCCAGGCGGGTGACTGCCAAACACACACATTTCTCCACTTTTAAGAGCTCGATTTAAAATGCATGACCAAAATCTGCTTTTTAAAATGGGAGCTTATGCATGTGGTTTTGCTTATTTATTCGGCTGATTCTCCTCTGTCTCCAGGCTCTTCATTAGTCTGTGTACACTTGCTAATGAGTGATGTGTGAAAAGTTGCCAGAGGCTCGGTTTGGCCCCTTCGCTGAGCTCAGGGTGGCCCAGAGTGAGAGGTCTGTGTCGCCTGGTCTGAAGCAGCATTCATCAACACGCTCTCAGCCAGCAGTGCTATCTACAATTGTAATTTTTCTGAATTGTTAAGAAGTGAAATAAAACCTTCTGTTGGAGCGACGATAACATACAGAAGAGAAAATAACCAGTGAAAATAATGTCTGCTTCAAGGCAACATGAAGCTTACAACAGTGTATTAGGTTGCATTTGTATTCTAGAATTATAATTCAGTTGGAGAGCAGGTGTCAGTGCAATTCTGTTCATTTTTTGAAAGAAATGTCCAAATGTTTATCCAGATTATTATTTGTTAGAGACTAGATTTGCAAACCCAGAACAATTCTTGTGTCGTCTACCGGCCAACATCATGCATATATTTCTTGAATATTGTCACCACTTCCAGAGCACCTCATGAGAAAATAACTGGACACTAATTGACATGTACTGACAAAGAAGATGTGGAACTTTGTGACAGTTATTGCCTCGTGTGGATTCATACACTGCATTCTTTCAAACTGCAAAACATTTAACCATGAGAATAAAAACCCATCTAAAAAGTTCCTTGCTCTCAAGACTCTAGTTCTCTGTTCTCTCCTCTGTCACAGCTTTTTCAGACAGAAAAGTGAAATAGAAATGATCACCCTCCATCCATCTTCCCCTTAATCCATTTCCTGGGTCGGGGGGGTGGCAGTCAGAGCTGCACCCAGTCCACAGAGCACCAGCCCCTCACTGATCCTCCTGCAGGTGCTGAGTCCACAGGAGCTGAGATCTTTCAGTGGGGGCTTCGGGCAAAGTGGGGTTATGTGTCTTGCCCAAGGACACAACGACAGCAGTCATCAGTGGGAGTTGTAAAGTACGTCTTGTGGTGGGCTCGAACCCACAACCTTCAGGCTCAAATGCTCCAATGCTCTACCAACTGAGCCACTGTTGCCCCCAAAATGATCACCCTCACTCTGTACATGGCTCTTTCTCACAATATGCAAATTATGTTTTCTAATAAGATGAAGACATGCTGAGGTCTGATTTGTTCACATTTTACAAAACCTGATTCTGTTGGGGCAAAAAAAAAAAAAAAATGTTATTTATTGAAACAAAAGAGTTTCAGGTACCCAAGCTTTAATTAGCTGCTACATTTCCTCCCAGAGAGACATAAAGAAATGGTGAAGAAACTGGCAACTGTTGATGATGGACCTAAACTCAGACATGTCAGATTGAGAGCCCACATTTAAACGTTTTGTGATTAAGGCAACTGCATCTCTACACGCTTCTTTTTTATTTATTTATTTATTTTTTTCTAACTTAATTCCTCCTTTATATGAGACCACAGTTGGAACATGAACAAACTCTGGTCTTTCTCTCTATTTGTGCGGTTGCTACAAGCGTACACCGCACACAAAGATGCTTCTTCTTCTTTATTTATTTATTTATTTATTTATTTTAAACTTTATTACATTTTAATACAATTACAAGAATGAAAACATAAAACAAAATTATATTCGAAATCTAATATATACGGTTTACAAATACAGTAGGTGTTAAGGTGGGAGGGGTTGGGGGAGAGTAACAAAAAAAAAAATATATTATTCGGGTTGCGTTTTTTATTGTTTCAGTTCTGCCTTGGTTTGCGGAGTTTCTATATATGTATGTGAATCTCTACACGCTTCTGATGCCGATATGAAAACACAAAATGAATCATTCACGACCATCTTAAGAGCGTTGACAAGTCCCCTCGTGACGGCGCCCACTCCGTCCTCCCACTGCCTGCACTGATCTGTTCATTTCACTCAGGTGTTCTCTGTCTCCTCCGCAAACACTCACATGATTAAAAACGGCGCTAATATCCCTCTATCTGTTTTGCATCACATCTGTCATCCGCACTCATTTGTGATTTTTTTTTGGTGTGCTTTCAGCCTGGAGTGGGAGAAACTCATTTCAGGTCTGAAAAGGGCTTATCAGATGCAAACGTCGAGTCTGTGCACCCTCCACACAAAGACACCGATGTAGACATTTCTCACTGAACAAAAAGGCGGGAAAAAGACTTCTGCTTCGATGGCAAGTCTGTCCCAGCAATTACTGCTTATCAGCCACCGGGATGTACTCCACAACACGAAAATCAGCCCCGTACTTTTCACAAGACGAATGACTATAAGATCTCCACCAAAACCTGGACCTCCACTCTCTGTTTAACATACTCATTTGGGAAGGACTGATTTATTTTATAATTAAATCTAACAATTTTGAAGAAGTCCCACATCAGTAAACATATGTGATTTCACAAAATGTTCCCAATGTTTTAATAATTGGAAGTGATACCTCATTTCAAAGTTCTGTATCTACAGGATTTATTTGCAATATTAGTTGCCATGCATTTATAACTGAAAAAGTCTGACAAAAATCTGCCAACTTCAGCTCATAACATATACACATGACATATATCATTGTACAGCTAAGAAACTTTTTTAGGCAACTCCAGCTCCATCAAATGAAAATACATATTCTCATGTTATTACATATTGGTTAGCCTGGTCATACCACACCATAGTACAAATTACATTTCGTACTAAGGTCTGGTCTGCTCCATTAAGCTCCGTGAACAGGTGGGAGGGGTTAACTCCTTTTGCAGATTAAAACGATTGGATCTGTGTTTACCGTGACGTATGTAATGTGCCCGAGTGAGTTGTTAGCATTTAGCATTTAGCCTAGCTTTAGCCATCTCCTTTGCCGCTAACGGAGCCCGTGGGGAGTAGCGCCACAAACATTCCTCTTGCTCCGGCTTCAGTTTCTTGATAGAACCAGACCGGATTACTTTACTAACCCATTCTTTGCCATTGCCAAACTACAACCTTCCTGTTCGACGCAAACTCTTGACGTCACCCACAACTAACTACATCACCTGCCTCCCGCGCTCTCTGATTGGTCGGTCTAAATTCAACCGGTTGTATTCGCTAACACAGGGACCAGACCCAGACGTTACACGCAGTGAAATGATGATTGATTGGTTCCTTCATGAACCATTACTCATGCAGTAATACTCAAGGCAGTAAGACATCATGTGCTTTGTGTACAGATGGGATGGATTTTAGTTTTAGATAAAAGCTTATTTATTTTGTCTGTTTTACAATCCATTTGCTTTTAAGTCTGGGCAACAAGATAATCATGACAATTTCTCCCATATTAACTGATCTCAATTTTGTTTCCGATGTTTTGACTTTTTCACAGGATTTTTCATTGGAACAAACTTAACATAAAAAGTATAAAACTAAAAAGAATACCTTTTGTTATATTTGGCACACAGTGATTTTAGCGTATGTCTATCAGTTGATGCTAAAATGATCTCTAAGAAAGGCTTTGCGATTTTTTTTATGCGACCCAATATAACATGTGGATTTTAATTGGATTGTGAGTCATTGTGTAGCCCTCAGACCAACACATATTTAAACAAGAACGAGACATACCCAATTTAACTTCACTCAATCTAAAACAATTCACAAATCTAATAATAGGACAAGAAATGTATATAAGTAATACATTCATATACAAAGTGTCAAGAAACCCTGCTGCTGTCATCTCCACTGCATAACGCTGGGTTGGGGACACTGTCACACCACAAGCCCCCGCGCTGATAACGTCGCCGAAAAAAGTGGAGAAAAAAAAAAACCATAGCAACGCAATCGAAAATGTATATATCCGCACGCAGCTGCTTAAGGCTTGTATCACGGTATATTAGCCATCTGATTGAGATCTGAAAGACAGACGGAAAATAACATAAAGCATCCAATTAACGGAGAAGGCAATAAACATTTTGCTCCCAGCAGTCTCGGAGTCTCTGGCACAGGCTGTCAAAAAGAGCACATTTCACTTCTTTCCAGCATTATATATTTGTTTATTTTTTATTTTTTTTTTGAAAGATGCGCTGGGAAACGGCTGCAAGTCTCAAGTAGCTCTGAAACAGTTGTTGTTTTGTGCTTTAAATTTTTTTTTTTTTTTTTTTTTTCTGCCTGAGATGTTGTTGCAGTTCAGTGTTCATGGTTTTACACTGGTCCAGACCAGAGCAGAGAGGATTCATGGTTTTACACTGGTCCGGACCAGAGCAGAGAGGATTCATGGTTTTACACTGGTCCAGACCAGAGCAGAGACGAGAGGATCATGGTTTTACACTGGTCTCAGACACTGGTCGACCAGAGCAGAGAGGATTCATGGTTTTACACGGTCTGGACCAGAGCAGAGAGGATTTCATGGTTTTACAGAGCAGAGAGGATTCATGGTTTTACACTGGTCCACCAGAGCAGAGAGGATTCATGGTTTTACACTGGTCCAGACCAGAGCAGAGAGGATTCATGGTTTTACACTGGTCTAGACCAGAGCAGAGAGGATTCATGGTTTTACACTGGTCCAGACCAGAGCAGAGAGGATTCATGGTTTTACACTGGTCCGGACCAGAGCAGAGAGGATTCATGGTTTTACACTGGTCCGGACCAGAGCAGAGAGGATTCATGGTTTTACACTGGTCCGGACCAGAGCAGAGAGGATTCATGGTTTTACACTGGTCCAGACCAGAGCAGAGAGGATTCATGGTTTTACACTGGTCCAGACCAGAGCAGAGAGGATTCATGGTCCAAACCAAGTGGATCAGGTGAAAATCCACTGGAGGAATGCTGTCTTAAGCTCAAGCTTAAGACAAACCAAACATGCACCCATTTTTGATCCTGTAAATCAAAAAATGGGTGCAATGGGTGCATAATAGTAAATAATAATGATTGTGAATGTGTATTGTCCATATGGCTGTCATTGGTGGGGGGAATGTCTTAGCGTTAGATCACTGTTGTAAATATGTGTTTTTAGGGCTAGGCCTGTTATAATTCATTCTGTATAATGTGTTGCACTGTGGGGAAAAGCTGAACCAGGGGCAGGAGGTGAACATTAGCATTAGCAACACTCTGTATGTGTAGCATCAGCTGCATCTTTCATAATGTAATGTATGACTACACTGTCCCTGTCACATAAATAACATCACCAGCTCATTTGGATGTGTGTGAATGTGTGTATTCAGGAGACTTGTGTTCATGTGTTATTTCAGCAGCTGTGTGTGGACTGTTTTCTGACAAATGAAAAACAGTATCTGCAGCTGCCTTGTCAGAGCAGACTTAATGTTGTGTGGTACGTGCGTATTTTAAGCCTACAGCAGAAGACTCCTGGGGTTTGGCATCTTTTTTATTGTGTGAGTAACAATGTTTCTCCAATAATTCAGTGCCAAGAAAGAATGTTTTTCAAATGATATCGACAGCTCCGGAAAAGCTATTTATAAAAGTAATGTATAGTTGACGATGACTTGCAGATACAGTGGCTTATTTTGATATTTAATGAAACTCTGCGTTAGTAAGTAAGTAAGTTTTAAGTAAGTTTTTATTTATATACCGCCTTTTCACTGCAGATCTGAGTCTCAAAGCGGTTTACAATTGTTAATTTTGGGCATTTGTCTCTCACTCCACACAGAGATGGGAGCGGGGTCGCCAGTACAGGAAGCGCATGCCAGAACTATTGGACATATTTTTTAGTGGTAGGGGAAACCAGAGCACCCGGAGGAAACCTACGCAGACACGGGGAGAACATGCAAACTCCACTCAGAAAGGCCCTGGTCCGACCGGGATTCGAACCCAGGACCTTCTTGCTGAGAGGCAAGAGTGCTATCCACTCAGCCACCGTGCCGCCCGCGTTGTGACCAATCAACCGAATAGCCATCTCTTTAGTCAATAATTTCTTGATGCTCTACTCTGTAAAACATCAAAATGATTGTAAAAGTAAAAAGACTTGTACATTTCTCCTCAGAATTAAAAGGTTAAGTCTGATGTTTGTTTATTTGTATATTCGTACTCCTGGATATTGTCAGTGGGCCTACACTCATCAGGCTGTGGACTCAGTGGGATCAGTGAGGGGCTGGTGCTCTGTGTACTGGCCCCTCACTGATCCCACTGAGGGGCCAGTACAATCCCACTGAGGGGCTGGTGCTCTGTGTACTGGGTGGATCTCTGACTGCCACCCTACCGACCCAGAAATGGATTAAGGGGAAGAAAATGGATGGATGAATATTGCATTTTCCCAGACGAACCCACACAGAATACTGGACTAGATGATTGCAAAACTAGTAAAACAAAAATCTGTATGAATTGCGTGCCGAAAAACAAAACAAAAGTCCTTATTCCACCTAGTCTTTCTGCCGAGGCGTGTTCACTCTGAGCGAATATGGCATTTAACTCATTGACTGCCAGCCGTTTTTGATGAATTCACTCATTTTAAAGACCCACAGAATATTATGTGCTATGACTATGTGAAATATGAAACCAGATTCTGAAAGATTGGACTGTCTACTTTCAGCAGCAAAAATAAGTTGGTTTCTAGCTAGTTTTGTTTACCTGTAATCAGCAGTCGAAAAGAGGGTCTCAGATAAATACGTCAATGGCAGTCAAAGAGTTAACAGAAGTCAAACGGTTTTATGCCAGCGCTTGATGTGGGTCAGGTGAAGAAGGTTATAAAACTACACGTATTTGGATTAGCATAACAAGCTCTTACCATCAAAGTTAGAAAATGTTGTTATTTCTCCACATAGTAAGTAAGTAATGTTTATTTATATCGCGCATTTTCCAGACCAAGGTACAGACCCAAAGCACTTTAAAATGTTCAGAGTCAGATATTGTTCCAATCCTTCCACACACGGTGATGACAGAAGCGAGTCCAGAACACACTGGACCATCAAAGCCTCTGACCCAACACCATCCATTCACTCTCTCATTCACATTCAGACCTATTGTGCATGTTTTTAGTGGTGAGTAAACCGGAGCACCCGGAGGAAACCTACGCAGACACGGGGAGAACATGTAAACTCCACTCAGAAAGGCCCTGTTCCGACCGGGATTCGAACCCAGGACCTTCTTGCTGAGAAGCGAGACTGCTATCCGCCCACATGGATGATGAGCTCGTTGTAGTCCATTATCATGTAACTCTCTGGTCCTGGGTGAATTGTGATGTTTGTTTTGACCTTTTTATTTGACACATTTCTGTCTTCTAAAAATCTTGCCAACATTTCCCACTGTTGTCTGGGTTTAACACGCCATTTCAACACGTGTCCAAAAAAAAAAACGCCGCGCCGCAGGAGGAAACGCTGTTAGATAGACGGATACAACCATCAGATGGAACACAAAATATGGTATAATTAGAAGTTGCGAGACCAAGGGCCACAGTTGCTCTTCACACAGACTTAGCAGTGTCCCACATGAAGAGGAGCCATTTCATCACCGTGTTTACCGCTCTCGTTCGCGTGGCGTAGAGGCTTCAGAAACCCGCAAACGCAGATGAAACAAATGAACGCTCAGATTTCAGCGGAGGGATTAGAGCCTTGTTTCAAGTGTTGGCACATCAAACATACAAAGGCATAAACTGGAACAAGAACTTAAAATAGTTGTTCTGTTTATTTAGACGGCGTGTACACAGAATGAGTCCCACAGTGGCTGATTGTCTTGGCCTTGTAAGGACAAAAACGACTGAAGAAAGTCGGGTGTCCTTTTTTTTTGACTTGACGTGAAGTTTTTTGCCTCTTCTATACCAGACAATTGTAAGACAGCCGCATAGCAGACAAAAATAACTTGATCAGCTAAGATGAGATGAACCTTCCAAAGCCATGGACTGGACTCATAGACTGTATATATTAATGAACATAGTCACGCCTATCTCCGCCGTTCTAACTAATGGGCCAAAAATTGGGCTTTCATGGAGTGATTCAAAATGGCCGCGGGGGCTGGAAAATGTGGAAAAACACATCTGTGCATGCGTCAGCTGCACGAGCTCCATTCATTTAAACGAGAGACTTCAAAAATTCACAGCGACTAAACTAGACTGGTCCAGAACACTCAGCATTGACACACATGTGGAACGGAGCTTTGGGCCAAGAGCCAACTTTTAGACCATCCTGTAAAGATGTTTTCCAGAGGTAAGAAGATGCTATATGTTAGCATTGGCTAATTCTTATTCCGGGTCCACCCCCACAGGCCCGGGGTGGTATTGCAGCATGTCAGCGCACGTCATTTTGGCCACTTTTGAGCAGGGACCCGCGCCCACTGACTGGACTATACTGGACTGATGACTAAGGCTGGTGACTTTGTAATCAAGCACTTTTGTTATAACTTTCTGCCCACTGCTTTCAGGATTGCATAATGTGACGCAACTCTTCCTACGTCTTTCTGTGTGGACAGTTTAATTCGTACCAAGTCTAGCTGAGTCTCTCTTGTCCTTCTGTCTTCATTCACAGTGATTTTCATGCCAGTTTGGAGTTTCCTCGTCGCCATTTCTTTGTTCACTGAGCAGTAAACACAATTTCTCGCGCTCGGTAAGACCCATGCATCACTGCAGGGTAGGAGCTGATGGATGGATGGACTGCCACGGGACGTCCCACATGAGGCACCAGCAGCGAGTGGGAGCAGAACAAGGGAAGCCCCGGTGGAGCCGTGGGACCGCGGAGGAGGTGGCTGCAGCCGAGGACACGCAGTGGAGTAGGAGGGAACAAAAAGGGAGGCAGAAGTACGGTGTAAATGTTTTGGAAATTGTGGACTTATATTAGGTTGTGTTCTGTAGTCATGTGTGATTTATAAGAACGGAAAAATATTTAGCTATAGCCAGGTCATTATGAATCCTTAAAACATACATATTTCAGTTGTGTTATGTGAAAATGTTAGGGTAAGGGTCATCGGCTTTGATTTGAATACTTTATTTTGAGCCATATGACATTCTGCACCATACAGCAAGCACTGTTTGACACATGGGCAAAAAAAGAATGGAGATCAAAACAAAAAAAAAGGTACAGGGAGAATCTGTACAACATTATATTATTATTTAAAAAATGGTGGTGAACTCAGACCATAATGGAGAGACGCGTTGTATTTAGTTTTTATTTAAGATGAAACTCTATAAAGATGTCCTCCAACGTCTTCATTTAATCCAACAACCCAAGTCCACAGACAAGTTTAACCAATACCGTTCTAGTGCTTTGTATACATTTCTGCTGTTGAGCTCTTGGCATACATTTTTTTCCCAATGGAGTGCTGCGCAGACACGAATATCACAGGCTACATTTCCAAACGCCTGAACAATAATCAAAGCAGTTGAGTTATACAAAGGGACAGGGACTATGGGGGAAAAATTAACTTAGGTGGAGCTACGTGGCTTGTTTCTTCCATAACATTGTTTTAGCTCAATCTAAACCTTTCCTGCGAACCATTTTCACAGTCACAGGGGTCTAAGCTTATCACGTTATAGAGAACAGAACCGTGTTATCCCCTTAAACTGTTTAAACTTGCCACTAAAAAAACATTTTCAGTATAACTTTCTTTCTGTCTTTTGAGATGGACTGGTATGTGGTGTCTCTCGGTTGACGGTCAATGGGTCAGCACTAGACCACCTTAACCCTATACTTAACCATCTTACTCAGACCACCTTAACCCTAACCTTAACCATCTTACTCAGACCACCTTAACCCTATACTTAACCATCTTACTCAGACCACCTTAACCCTATACTTAACCATCTTACTCAGACCACCTTAACCCTAACCTTAACCATCTTACTCAGACCACCTTAACCCTAACCTTAACCATCTTACTCAGACCACCTTAACCCTATACTTAACCATCTTACTCAGACCACCTTAACCCTAACCTTAACCATCTTACTCAGACCACCTTAACCCTAACCTTAACCATCTTACTCAGACCACCTTAACCCTAACCTTAACCATCTTACTCAGACCACCTTAAACCTAACCTTAACCATCTTACTCAGACCACCTTAACCCTAACCTTAACCATCTTACTCAGACCACCTTAACCCTATACTTAACCATCTTACTCAGACCACCTTAACCCTAACCTTAACCATCTTACTCAGACCACCTTAACCCTAACCTTAACCATCTTACTCTGACCACCTTAAACCTAACCTTAACCATCTTACTCAGACCACCTTAACCCTATACTTAACCATCTTACTCAGACCACCTTAACCCTAACCTTAACCATCTTACTCAGACCACCTTAACCCTAACCTTAACCATCTTACTCTGACCACCTTAAACCTAACCTTAACCATCTTACTCAGACCACCTTAACCCTATACTTAACCATCTTACTCAGACCACCTTAACCCTAACCTTAACCATCTTACTCAGACCACCTTAAACCTAACCTTAACCATCTTACTCAGACCACCTTAACCCTATACTTAACCATCTTACTCAGACCACCTTAAACCTAACCTTAACCATCTTACTCTGACCACCTTAAACCTAACCTTAACCATCTTACTCAGACCACCTTAACCCTAACCTTAACCATCTTACTCAGACCACCTTAACCCTATCCTTAACCATCTTACTCAGACCACCTTAACCCTAACCTTAACCATCTTACTCAGACCACCTTAACCCTAACCTTAACCATCTTACTCAGACCACCTTAAACCTAACCTTAACCATCTTACTCAGACCACCTTAACCCTAACCTTAACCATCTTACTCAGACCACCTTAAACCTAACCTTAACCATCTTACTCAGACCACCTTAACCCTAACCTTAACCATCTTACTCAGACCACCTTAAACCTAACCTTAACCATCTTACTCAGACCACCTTAACCCTATACTTAACCATCTTACTCAGACCACCTTAACCCTAACCTTAACCATCTTACTCAGACCACCTTAACCCTAACCATCTTACTCTGACCACCTTAAACCTAACCTTAACCATCTTACTCAGACCACCTTAACCCTATACTTAACCATCTTACTCAGACCACCTTAACCCTAACCTTAACCATCTTACTCAGACCACCTTAAACCTAACCTTAACCATCTTACTCAGACCACCTTAACCCTATACTTAACCATCTTACTCTGACCACCTTAAACCTAACCTTAACCATCTTACTCAGACCACCTTAACCCTATACTTAACCATCTTACTCAGACCACCTTAACCCTAACCTTAACCATCTTACTCAGACCCACCTTAACCCTAACCTTAACCATCTTACTCAGATCCACCTTAACCCTAACCTTAACCATCTTACTCAGACCACCTTAACCCTAACCTTAACCATCTTACTCAGACCACCTTAACCCTAACCTTAACCATCTTACTCTGACCACCTTAACCCTAACCTTAACCATCTTACTCAGACCACCTTAACCCTAACCTTAACCATCTTACTCTGACCACCTTAACCCTAACCTTAACCATCTTACTCAGACCACCTTAACCCTAACCTTAACCATCTTACTCAGACCACCTTAACCCTAACCTTAATCATCTTACTCAGACACCTAAAACTTAACCAGTCACCATTTAAGGACTTATTTGTCTAAAACTCATTTGAAAGTAGGATTGTTACTTCTGGTTTCGTCCCGATTCCGTACATGATCTAGTGCCGACGGTCAAAGATGAGATAGGAGGACTGTGAATGACAAGCTCTGACTGAAGCGTCCAAACCGCCACACATCACGCCAGCGTTTCCGGTCCCTCCTTCCCACAGATGGAACATGTTAGCGGACAAACGAGTGAAAAGGGAAAGGGCTGGAGCCCATTCTCCGCCATGAATGTCACCGTCACTCACCGCAGAATTCCTCTAAGTGATGCAGACAGACAGCCATTCTGATTGCCCACCAGTCGAGCCAAGAGGTGACAAAAATTTACATGCAAATACGAATGACCCGCTTGTGACTGCGAGCACGCTACCGATAGTATTCTGAAGGCACCGCAGAGGCAAACAGGAACTCCAGACATGCCAATCAACGGCTCTATTGTAAAACCCACAAAGGGGATGTGTTTAGGATATTAATTATTGTGGCTGTTGGCAGCGCTTTACAAAATGAGTGAGCCAAAAATAAGCATATATATAAAATTAAACTGTCGCCGTAACTTATTTTGGTTCTATGAATACTTTTTGTTTGCCCCAACAGAAAGAGTCTTCAGGCCATTACATGCTGTCTCTATCTTATTAGAAAACAAGTAGCACAATTTCATACACAAGGCAACTCAAAGTGCTGAACAAAATAAGATAGCATTAAAATCATAAATAATCACATTAAAAAGAAAGATAAAAATATAAAATCCCTCAGTTGTAGCACAGCTAAACAGAACTGTCTTTAACCTGGTTTTAGACATTGTCAGAGAGGAGGCCTGTCTCACATCTTCAGGAAGATTGTTCCAGATTTTAGCAGCATGAATCTGAAAAGCAGCCTCCCCATGTTTAGTTCTGACTCTGGGCACTAACAGGAGTCCAGTCCCTGTGCTCCTCAGAGTCCCAGCAGGAGTCCAGTCCCTGTGCTCCTCAGAGTCCCAGCAGGAGTCCAGTCCCTGTGCTCCTCAGAGTCCCAGCAGGAGTCCAGTCCCTGTGCTCCTCAGAGTCCCAGCAGGAGTCCAGTCCCTGTGCGCCTCAGAGTCCCAGCAGGAGTCCGGTCCCTGTGCTCCTCAGAGTCCGGGCTGGTTCATATGGGACTAACACGTCACTAATATATTTTGGTGCGAGGCCATGGAGAGACTTGTAACAAGCAGAGCTGTTTTAAAGTCTATTCTCTGAGCCACAGGGAGCCAGTGCAGAGACCTGAGGACTGGACTAATGTGGTCATAATGGTATATACTGAGCTGATCTAAAGATTAATTTAAAGAATAAAAGCATGCATGTGAAGACTAATTATAGAACAAAACATATTTGAGAACATGGGAGAGTTACATGGATGTTATTAAATGGTAATATTTTGTGTTAAGGTCGTCCAGCTCTAAATAGAGGCTTATATTCTTGCTGGAAATATAATGTTTAAGTGTCTTGCTTTTCTATCTTTGATTTTAAAGGGGAAAATCAATGTTCTCAGCTGTTGTGATCTTATAGTTGTTTTGTTTAAAGCAGCCATTCCCAAACTCAGTAACACCGAGGCCCCCTTAAAAATCTGACGGGTCTGCGTGGCCCCCCAAAATAATAACCAAGAAGACAACATTAAGAATAGGCTCTTCTGGTTATTTTATTTTGGGGAAATAGCCTCTGCTACAAACATTGTAATACAAAAATGATTACAGTGGATTATTCAAGTCAAATAATGAACACAAATATTTTAATATTACAAACAAAACATTATAAATTTAACATTAAATAATTATATTATTTTTTAATTTTTTTATGACCTCCCGCGGCCCCCCTGCAGTACCCTCGCGGCCCATCAGGGGGCCGCGGACCCCACTTTGGGAGACACTGGTTTAAAGGACAACTCACCCTCAAATCCACTTTTTTTTGCTGATAAACGGTATAAATGAGTGTCCAATAGTGTTGTCTACATATCCTGGTCATAATCTTGTCACTTTGGTGCAAATTAGTTGAAAGTTAGACTTTCTGCCTAAAACCGTCTGTGAGGCGCCATCTGCTGGCGACCTGTATTACTACATTTGAATTTTGAATCTGGCGCCAACACTGGCACAGAAGTTGGACCTGACGTCAGCAGCCCCCCGCCCAGAGCAATGTAAACGGCTGTTAGGATTTAAGCAGACAGAGACGGATTGTGGTGTGCCAAACTCTGGAAGTTTATTTAAGTTTCTCTCAAGTTCCACTAGTTTACTCTGTTTCTTTCCCTCAGACAGAATAAAGGCAGTACACAGTTTATATAGTCATTGTCACGTCACACATCGAAAGACATACGTGTCACAAAGAGACAGTCACATCATAGTCATAACATGGAGTCCTTGTACAGTCCTGCACGTAGGCCATATTGCTATCTAATACTAATACCCTCCCCTTTGATCACATAATCACATGTGATCACTCAAATCAATCAATCAATAAAATGGAAAAAGAAAAAAAAAAAAATCTAAAAAAACTTTAAAAAAATTATTAAAAACAAAGAAAATGTATGCATTAAACTCATAATTATCAAAATCAATATCAGTGGATTTTATCCTCTATCCTGGGAAAAAATAAAACAAACAAAAATAAATCAAAAATAAAAACAAACAAACACTATTGGACACACAAGAACTCAGCAGATCAGTCAAAACACAGACAAAAACGAGCTGAGTCTCAAATTAGAAGCTAATTTCACTTTTATTACTCTATACTTTTATTCTAATGCTAATTGTTTACACTTCACTTATTTCACTGTATTATTTTCACTTTTTAATCTTAGACTGTGTACTTTACTTTCATGATTCACTATAGTTTAAAACTATTCTAATCTATTTACAAATATGTTTGTATATTTGCTTCTATTGATCCATATTCTTAAACATACATTTTAATCTAATAAATCTCTCTTTAGTTTACTTTCATTATCAGTGGCTTATTGTCAGTGGGATTTTGCTCCATGTCTACTCTCATTCTCAGGAATAAAACTGTGAACACAGTAAGGCAAATGGTCAACATTTACACTTCTATAGTGGTCAGTGATTTATTACTTTTTATTATCTAAAGATATTATTGTCAGGCAGTTTGGGATGAATGTACATCATTAATCAAATTAGTATTATCCTTACAAGAGCTAATCTATTTGAGCAGGTTTGGGGTTGGGGTCAGTTATTATTATTCTACAATGGTGTTTGATTCTAATCTGTGCTGGTGAATCTACAGCTTTTTAAACTTCTCAAAGATATCCAAATATCTACTATTTTGTTTTTGTGCTATACACAAATACATCAAAATGCTTTTGAATCTCTTGAATCTGGTGCTAATCTATCTCATTGATCTAGGCATTAATCTAGGCTACACTCATATGGACTTTTTGCATAGTCAACATTCACTCATGTGTGAACACAAGTGAATTTGGCAAGTATCTAATAAAACTGTACATAAAACTGTAATAACTTTATCTACTTTTGAAGTAAATGCTTGTGAAATGGTCCCTTTACCATTTGATATTAGCACTGGCTACAAATAATCTCTATTTTTGAAAGCATCTATGGTTGATGCATTTATCTAATTCTATATTTCCTCTATTTTTTAACTCCAAAGCTCGGCTGCAGCTTGAGCAAAGGCATATTCCTAGTTTGTGACTTCTGTCACTTTTAATATCTCTAAAATACTCTGATTCTAATATTATAGCTGATCTATCAAAAGGATAACATTGTATGGTACTATTTTAACTCTTATGTGGAAATGTGTTTATGAAAAACAAAGGAAGTCAAATTCTACTCTTTTACTACTATTTAACATCTACTAAAACGCTACAATACTTATACTTTATCATTTTCAAAGTTTTTGTCTGTCAGATGTCTGAATACTTAACATGTATATTGCATTTGGTCACAGGTTCTGGTTGTAGCAATAGCATCAGCAATAGACGTTTTCATTGGCTGGTTCTTGTTCTGCAAATTGCTGTGTCCAATAGATCACCAGATGTCCAGAAGCTAGGGACAAACAAAAACAAAAGAAAGAATCATGAGTATCTCTCTCATTTAGCACTCATCAATGGCATTATTTCAAAAATATAAACATCACTCCCCAGTTTTCTCTCTCAGGTCCTCAGATCCTCAGGGTCCCCTGAGGGTGAGTCTCAGTCGTCATCAGGTCAGGTCATAGAGAGATGTCATCTTGGACATCAGTAGGGTCCAAGCCATAGTTTTGGTCTCTCCAGTTGGACATCAGATCTCCAGATACAGTCTTTTCACTTGAAGCACATCAGGTCATTTGCGATGCACTTCTGGTCAATGGTGCAGTGTCTCAGTTCCTGTACACAGCTTGTTATGCAATAGTTACTCTCTATGGTTAAATCACTTTGATTCTACTTTAACACAATTTCTATTCATGCTGTTGCTAATGTCTCTCAGACAAAAGCAAGCGCAGTTTACTTCTCTAATTTGTGTTTTTATCAGATCTAATTCTAATCAATGTAATTACTTCACACAGTACAAAATCAACAAATCAAAAGTGTCAGGACAGAGGTCAATTATGTCCATGACAATATAGAATTCAAATGAACATTTCTGGTCTCAAAAAATACTGATTCAACTAAAGACTCAAGTGATAGACAATTAAAAATGTGTTTACATTGGAGTAAACTTTTAAAATGCTTTTTTCTCATGTTCTGCTTTTTCATGTATCTATATGTAAATGTGAATGTGTGAGTGTATGAATGTGTATGTGTGTGTGTGTATGTGTGTGTATGAATTTTGGGGTTGTCTCTCCAGACTCCACGAACCACCTGTAGGTCTCAAAGGTCACACTGTGGTGATGCAAACCAACTGGACACACTTTCAACTCCCTCTAGGTCTCTACCTGACGCTCCACCCATCACGTCTCCAGATACCTCTCTTTCATGGCCCCGGTCTCTCTCACACCCACTCAGTTCTGCAGTGGCGTGGGGAGGGGCAAGGAGGTGGCATTTTCCTTTGCTCTTTGATCTGTGACCTGTGGCTGGGTGGGCTTTACGCTGTCCAGTGTCCAGCAGTGACCTCTCCCACAGTGTGCCAGAGTCTGAAAAACAATCCTTGAAACAGCCAATTTAAAAAAACAATAGATATCAGTATGCGAATGAGATTGTTTTTCTCTCTGAAGTCAAAACAATTTGAGCGCTCTTGGCTTTCCCAAGCGCTATGTAAATAAAGATTACTTATTCTCTTACTAATGATGACATTTTAAAACCAGAAACTAAAGAAGTTATCAAAACAACAATTATACTCAAAACAAACAACCTTTTAAACTTTAAAACATGTATTATATACTTTTGTACTGTGTGATTAATTATCTATGCGTCCTTGGGTTTCTTGAAAGACGCCATGAAATGAAATTATGAAAAATCTCTATAAAAATGAACATTAATTTGTAAAAACATTTAAAACAAAACTTGAAATCAAACAAAGATTTAGCTCCAGCTAAACTGGATTTGGTTCAATAAAACTCAATTGTGCGTCGGAGCTGCCTCCTCCTGTCTCTGAGCAGCAGCAAGGTCACGCGTGTAGTCAAAACAAAAACAAAAGTCACCACTTGAATGTGAATTGGGTGAATTGGGTAGTTTAACTTAATAATATAATACTTTTACAGCCTAATTCTCTCTTTCTTTTTAGACGAAGTCTACAATCATTAATCACTTTTAACAGATTCTAATTTAAATGTTTGAAAAACGGCTTTTGTAACTAAAATAAAAAATACATGAAAAAATTCTCACAAACAGCTATGAAATATATCAGAGATACAATAATGGACTCACAAAATAAGCAGCAGATTTAAAAAGAAAAGCAAAGCTTTTTGTACTAATCTTTGGGTTTCAAAAACATACTAATTCAAAACTTCTATTCCCTAATGGTGTTTAAAAACGTTTAACTGTGTCTAACACAATGTTCAATGGCAAATTTCGCAAATTTAACGGAATAAAAACTATGAAAAGCCAAATTCCTAAAGCAGTAGCTTTGCTTCAGATTCACAGCCAGAGCAGCGAAGGAGGGGGCCGTTTCCCTGACAACGGCAGCAAGATAGAGATGTGCACACACACAGGCAAAAAGATACAGAAGAATAACTTTCAAGATTACTTTGTTAAGCGAATATAACTGATGTTGTTCTTTATACTTTTGTCATCCAAATCTAGAAGTGATCACTTTCCACACTAGTAACAAAAGGCACTCTTGTCTTTAACGTACGCTTCTATTTTATCGAGGTAGCAAACTAATTTAAACTCAAAATCTCTTTCTAAAAAACAAAAACAACTGTTGGATACATCCCTCTCATAGCTCAACTGTAGATAAAACTCGGCAAAAAATGTAAATAACTCACGAAAGCTCTCATAGCTCAACTTTAGATAAAACTCTGCATTCTCCGGTGAACTCTGTTCACTCCAAAAACAAAAACTCCCTTTTTCTGTATGTAATTTAAACCGTGATCACTGAAATATTGTTGCTTATGTACTTTTGTCATTTATCAGCTTGAAATTCGTCAATTTCAAAGCTTTTGTAACAAAGGCCTCCTTAACACGTTTCCCTTTTTATAAATTGCTTTTCTGTTTACACCATGGTTTCTCTCAAAGGGACTTTAACCCTGAAGCTTCTTCTCAAAGGGACTTTAACCCCGAGGCTTTTCTCAAAGGGACTTTAACCCCGAGACTTTCTCAAAGGGACTTTAACCCCCAGGCTCAAAGGGACTTTAACCCCCGAGACTTTCTCAAAGGGACTTTAACCCCGAGGCTCAAAGGGACTTTAACCCCGAGACTTTCTCAAAGGGACTTTAACCCCGAGGCTCAAAGGGACTTTAACCCCGAGACTTCTTCAAAATACAATTTAGAGAGTTTGACAGACCCCAAAAAACAAACCAAAATTTAGATAATATCCAATTATGCAGACTTTACATATTAAAAAAGGTGTCTGCTTACCTTATTCTTGTCAAACCGGTTCCAAGGACTGTCCAAGAGGTCTGCCAACTCTTTTCCGCGTCGGAATCTTCAATTTAAAAAACAAAAGTGACAGAAGCGACAAGAAGCATCCAGGAACAGCTCTTCCAGCCTGCTGGAATCCCCGCTCCCAGACACAGCATGCCGATCTCTCACGCCGAGGAAAAGAAACAGAGCAAAACTCCCTCAAAACAATCCAGAGAATGGCACACACGGAGCCGCGCATTCTCCACCAAATCTGTTAGGATTTAAGCAGACAGAGACGGATCGTGGTGTGCCAAACTCTGGAAGTTTATTTAAGTTTCTCTCAAATTCCACTGGTTTACTCTGTTTCTTTTCCTCAGACAGAATAAAGGCAGTACACAGTTTATATAGTCATTGTCACGTCACACATCGAAAGACATACGTGTCACAAAGAGACAGTCAAATCATAGTCATAACATGGAGTCCTTGTAGAGTCCTTGTACAGTCCTGCACGTAGGCCATATTGCTATCTAATACTAATACGGCCCAGTCTCGTTCACGCCCCCTTTAGTCCTCCGGGCTACGCCCATTTAGAGGAAGATTTGAACAGGAAATGTGAGTAACGTAAGCTCCGAGGAGCGGGGGTGAGAACCACTTTAAGTTATTCATATCCTCACATTTGTGCTCCGCCATTGCTCTCCCCACAGTCTGCAACACGTTGGCCCTAACCCGGGTTTTACTTACTTTCTTTGACAAGTTTCTTTTCTGAATCCGATATATGTTGTTATTTAGAATGTATTATGATTATTGTATCGTGAGTTTGTTTGCAGAGGAGTAGAATACTTGATGTGAGCACTTTTTCCTGAAGCTCTGTCAAGTGAGTGGGGCTGAGGGGCATGAGCCACTGGGACAATCATTTAGCCAATCATATTATAGAGAACAGAATAAGGTTATGATGAAAATAAGGCTCATAGTTCAAGTCTGTCCAAGATTTACCTTTGAATGAACTGCGTTTTCAGTCATTTCTGTAATCTTATTTTCAACGCAGCATCCGTATCAAAACGCAAACCAAAGCGTCACGCCTGGCTGCCAATCAACAAAGTGGAGTTCGTAAGCTCGCATGCTCAAGAAGAATCTGTTATGTATTTAGAATATCAATTATTTTTGTTATGGCTTATCGCGTTGCTGCCATTGTTAGTTAAATTAATGGTAATACATTCTGACTGGGACGTAGTGTACTGCATTAGGAGATTTGCTGTGAAGAAGCCTAAATCCTTGCTATGATTTGCAGCTAAGTCCTCTGCATACACACAGACAAGATGCACTCCTCTCTGACAGCAAAGCTAATCGAGCTTCCACTTTCCATTTGGCCGTCTTTAGATCCGTGCGCTGTCGTCACAAACATGCCTTATATGTTGTTGGAGAGATTAGGGTGTTGTGGGACAGATTGCAGACGGGACATTGGGCCAGTGGGGGTCCTGGAAGAATAACACTTTGTCACCTTGGCTTCAGAGCACTTTTGGGAGACTTGGAATGGAACGACTCCTGCTGTCTCTCGACCTGTTGACTCCAGATGGGCTTCTGGCCTTTCCCGTCTGGGGTCGTCATAGCAAGAAAAGAACGTGTTTTGTTGTCCTTTGCATGCCAAGATAATTACTAACAATTAAATGCATCTAACTTTACCAATGGTGTATTGGTAAAGTTTAACGTAATGTTTAAAGGAGACCTAATGTGTCTGGAGTTGTTTTGAAACACCTAAATAAAGGACAGAGCAGTGCATGCAAAAGCCCAAACTTGGAGGAGCTTCACTCTTGTCATAACCTTCTTCAACCGACCCACGTGTAAACAACAGCTTATAAAACAGTTTTTATTGCTGTCTAAATTGCATCTAAATGTACTCCTCTGCAATAAGACTAGGTTGCAAGAACGGTAGCCTGGTCGTACCACACCATAGTACAGATTACATTTGGTACTAAGGTCTGGTCTGCTCCATTGACTCCGTGAACAGGTGGGAGGGGCTAACTCCTTTTACAGATTGAAACGATTGGATCTGAGTTTCCTGTGACGTATATAGTGCGCCTGAGTGAGTCGTTAGAATTTAGCCTAGCTTTAGCCATCTCCTTTGCTGCTAACGGAGCCCGTGGGGAGTAGCGCCACAATTTTTTCCAGCGATTGCATTTGCTAAACATTCTTCTTGCTCCGGCTTCAGTTTCTTGATAGAACCAGACCGGATTACTTTACTATCGCATTTTTCGCCATTGCCAAACTACGACCTTCCCGTTCGACGCAAACTCTTGATGTCACCCACAAATAAATACAACACCCGCCTTCCGCGCTCTCTGAT
The DNA here is from genome assembly GCA_964034765.1 of Knipowitschia caucasica. Classification (NCBI taxonomy): domain Eukaryota; kingdom Metazoa; phylum Chordata; class Actinopteri; order Gobiiformes; family Gobiidae; genus Knipowitschia; species Knipowitschia caucasica. Next base: position 51,507,565 of record OZ035824.1, on the reverse strand, counting down.
TGGTCGGTCGAAATTCAACCGATTGTATTCGCTAACACAGGGACCAGACCCAGATGTTACATGCAGTGAAATGATGACTGAGCGGAGAGTACGGATGGATAAGACCAGGCTACAAGAATGGCTAAATGTTGAGTCACATTGACAGACCCGCTCATGACTCAGTGTGGAAGGAAGATAAAAATATACATATAATGTTTTTGCTCATGACGTTGTGGACAGAGCCTAGTTCTGAGTTTTAAACAAAACAATAGCGTCTAAATTAGAATTTCTCCTTTTTTTAAATGGAAAACATGGAAAACCAAAGGAAATATTCTCAAGATGATGTTTAAGAGCCAACATGGACGCAAAACACACAAAAATACAATTAAAGCATGCAGAAGATGCCAGCTGCTGCTAAACCCTTCAGGTGAACTTTACAATCTGATCTGTTCATTTTCACACACACGATCAGGCCTCCTCTTCATCGCATTTTGCCTCGACCCAAAGCATCCACCCTTTGTTCCCTCACCTTGACATACAGCTTTTGCTTCTGTCTGATAAAAATCCCTTCATCTCGTTTCAGGCGCCAGAGACTTGAGCCATATCCTCCCTTTTATATACGGGGGGGCAGACCATCGACTATGAGCTCTTTGATTTAGTGCAGAGAAGCGTCATGTTAATTGAGCCGTTAATTTAGGCTGCGAGGACCCACTTTTCAGACTGCACCAGAAGCTGAGCAAGCATCTTTGCCAGCCTCCTCCGGCTTCTTTTTATTTAGCTGTGAAGTTCCTCTGCCCTGCTTTAGAGCCATATGCTTAACAAGTGGATAGAGATATGGTGTATAGGCTTTATACAATCACTTCTATGTATTGTCCGAAATAACATTGATGTAGGAAACTGTTGTTGATTAGAGAAGGGATTCTTTCTCGGATATGGTTTAAGTATCAATATTCCAGTTCTTAAAAGCTGGGGTACCTAAGTTTCAAATCACCAAAACTGAACAATATTAAACAATCCATTTTACAGTAGACATAGTGTCAAGAAACCTGGGGTGTGCAATTCAACCCACGTAAAACCAAGGCAATTCTGTTTTCCAAAGTCCAATGTACTAACACTGACATTCAATTCATGGACCGTCCAGTTGAAATGGTCAAAGAACACCTCCATCTGGGATTCTGGTTCACAAAGGACCTCAAATTTGATAAACAAGTTGACTCCATTTGCAGAAAGGTGGCTTCTCAACTGTTCCTCCTCCGTAGCCTCTACAAAAGCTATATCCTGCCTCACTTTGAATATGCATCACCGTTTGAGCCAATAGGACCATACAGTACGCCTACACTCAACCAGTCGCTGATGATGACTACAAAGAACTCAAACTGACCACATTAAAACAAAGGAGAAACTTTGCAGTGATGTGCTAGGGCTACAAGCTGCTGCATGGACTACTCCCAAAGGCTCTCCAATCCCAGTGTCCAACCATCAAAAGAACCCCTATCCAAACACGGAATAAAACACTGATCCATGTGGGCATAGAGCACCCAACAAGTCGAGCACTGTACCGCTCTCAGATTCAGATTCATTTTATTTGCCATTTGCAGTAAAACCACATTGGAATTCATTAGCAAAAGTCCTCAGTGTGCACAGTACAGACATAAAACTGTGTCATAAAACAAAATTACTAAATAAAATTCCAAGACTGTGGGACTGTCCTACTCTGGACTCTTTTAAAAATAAACTATGGGACTTTGAGGAAAGGCAGATCTTTGATATCATGTCAAAGCCTTCGTGCAAAGCGTTTTGAACACAAAGTTTAAAAAAAAAAAATGTATACAAATCTTGCGTAGGGAGGTAGTTGGGGAACCTAACTATCAAATCACAGACAAATGGTGTGTTTACTGCTGTAATTAATAATAGTAGGGATAATAATGGGGGTGCAGTGGTTAGAGCTTGTGCTTCACAGCGAGAAGGTCCTGGGTTCGACTGCCAGGCCTTTCCGTGTGAGGTTTGGATGTTCTCCCCGTGTGGAGTTGGCATGTTCTCCCCATAGGTTTCCTGCAGGTGCTCCGGGTTCACCTGCCACTAAAACCATGTACAATAGGTCTGAATGTAATGAGTGAGAGAGTGGCTGGTGTTAGTCGGGGGCTTTGATGCGACAGTGTGTTCGGCGTCTCGCTTCTGTCGTCATCGGTGTAGAGAGAATGGAATAAATATTTGAACAATTGTAAAGCTTTTTGGGTGACCTGGGTCTGATTATACATCAAACAATAGCGCGTTTTGGAGGCTCAAAGATGCTTCCTTGCTTGTTTGGCAAAAATATTTCTATCCATCACTTGTTTTCACATGCAGATTGTTATGTCTGTCACATTTTTAGATCAGGTGTTTCAGTGAAGAAGAAGAAGACCCAAAGCATCAAATAGGAAAATGAGTGACTGACACAATTTGAAGACAAACACTATAGTTACACCCGTCTATGCTCACCCCTGCGGTTTCCTGATTGGACAAACATTTATTAAAATCTGTGAGGCCCCATGTCATTGGTTAAACTGTTCTCCAGCAATTCTAATGGGTGGTAGTTATGCTAATGTCAAAAAATGAAAGACAAATTGATGACATCACCTTTAATATCGATTATTAGCCGAGCAATAAGTGTCCGTGCAGTGATTATGGATGGACTTCAAACACACAGATCTGATCTCTGTATTCGAGCATGGCCCCAGTGAAACCAGCAGGTCCGTGTCTCGCCTCCAGTCTCTCCTTCTGCTACTGGTGCCAGAAAGCCATCGTTTTCTTTCTTTTTGCTTCGGCACGACTGGCTCCCTCGGGTCACCAACCGCATTAGGCTGTTAATTACCCCAAAGTACAAAACAAGTGGTACCTTGGCAGCAAAACAGGAAGACATTGAGTGCATTCACAAGCTTATATAGGAAAAAAAAAACCTTAACTTTGTCTGGGTTGACTGTGGAAAACTTGCTGTCATGATTTTTGAGTTTCTCATTGCCCATAAAAGTGCGTACAGGATGGGCCCATTCTCTGTGCAGAAATGATTCAGCCATAAAACAGCAGTGGGACAGCAGTAAGAGACCCACAGGGCATGGATTCAGCAGTCACACGCTGGGCCCATGCGGGAAATGATGCTAAGATGCGGGTTATAAACCCGCATCTTACTCCCCTGTAGTTAAACTGTGCCAGCCTGTATGTGAAATAAATCATGGACGTATAATTTATCTACATGCATTTATTATTAGAAACTCTGCTCTTGTTAGTGGAGGGAAATAGAATAGGGACAGAATAGCTGCAGGAGTGGAATGCTTTGCTGGAGGCTTTTGGCTTGTGCTCTTTACAGTGTTTGTCTATGGAAATGTTCTCTCATTTGCGGGCCTGCATCAGGGCCTGCTTGTGGGTCCTTATTAGTTGCTCCCTGGAGGTCCGTGGCCTTCATGGGAGGCTGAGACTGTGGGACAAATTTGTGCAGGAGACAGTTTAGTAACTAGCACCAATATATGCTCAGCCGAAACCACTGTATTTGAAAACAGGCCGGTAAACAAAATGATTTAAAAGTCAAAATACAAACAATAAAACTGTGTAATCCATCTAACTAGTTTCTCACTCTAAAAACAGTTTAATTTGTATTGTATTTTTATAAAAGAGACTCAGCCAACCAGCTCTCAACCCTAAGAGTCAAATAGTGATCGACATTGACAAGATTTGACCAGCATGTTGTGGTCAAAAACATAGACATTAGCTATAACCTTGAAGACAAATAGGGCTCATACAAGTGTACTGTGTGCAATCAATTGACTTTTTTTATAGATATTTTTCAAACTGTGGAGAAAGAAGTAACTCTCAAGTGAATAACATTCAAGTGAAAGACCAATAACGTTCTCCTCCAGTCAGTAAATCTTACTCAAAGTGGTCATGTCACTTTTAATCCCCCCATAGTAAAAAAAGTATGAATAATTTGTTGCAAGAAACCACCAATCCACATTCATTAAATATAACATCCATAATAACTCTACTGAGGAAATACAAACTGAGACAGGAGCTTTCTTTCCCAGTGTTGTGGCTGTCAGGTTCCTGTCCAGTTCCTGTTTTAGCGTCAAAGAAACGGATCATAAAAGAGCCTCTGCAGCTCACAGGAAGAACGTCCACTGCTGCGTCTCATCCCGCAGAAGGCAGGGGCCCATCACTTTAGGGAAATGTCTCTTCCTCACAGTTCATCGTAAATAGAAGTGTTCCCAGTGAGTTTCTGATTCAGTCACACTTTCCTGTGGAGGAAGCAGAAAGCAGGTAGGACGCTTCTTAATTCAAAACCTCCTGTTGGAGAAGGAGATACTAATAAACAGAAGTTCACACTGTTCTCCGACAAACTTCAGCTTCGCTAAAACACGCCATATAAACTATAATGTTAAATCTTAAAACCTCTACAATTGATTTAGTTGAGTAACTAGGGGTGGGAACCTAAGGGTACCTCACGATACAATACGATACATGATACAACGCTCACGATAACGATATTATCACAATAACGATTTTATTACGATATGACGATTATCGATATATTGGTCAGAAATATACCACATGCTAATTTATGGCATAAATAAAAGAAAAAATACACTTTATTTTATGATAAATGGAATGGAGATGCATAATGTAGCCATATATTAAGTATTGATACCAATTTTAAAAAATTATTTGTAAAAGAAAAACAAAAAAAAATCAATTTTTTTTTTTTTCAAAATCGAAAAAATTGGCAAATGCATATCAATAATCGAATCGCGGGAGAAAGTATCACGATATATGGAAAAATTGATATATCGTCACACCCCTATGAGTAATCCTGTTTTTTAACCTATATGATCATCTATGGGATGAAAAATCAGTGTTAAATACTGTTAATTGTATTCATATGTTTGTAGATGTAGTCACTAACAGAATAAATAAACACATAGTTAAAAACACAATGGACCCATTTTGTAAAATGTTAGTTGTTGTTTTCTTTTATATCGGTTCCTATCGATATCAGAAAGTATCATAATCAAGGCTGGTATCAGACCAATCATTCATTATATTTTTACCACAATATTCATCCGTACTTTTCTTCGTAATAACCGTTCAAACATTCACACGCACAAAAAAAAAAATTGATCCTTTTCATTTGTTGCTTTGGCATTTTGCACTTTGAGAAGGGTCTTTTTAGATCTTTCTCAAGAGATTAAAAGATGAAAGGGTCGAGGTGATGACGACAGAGTGAATAATGGCAGAGGAGGGAATTCTAAAGCATTCAGGAGGGGTGGGCTGGCTGAACTTTGACCCTGTGCCGCACCTTCAAACATGCCAGCCATTACGAGACTGCATAGTGTGTGTGTGTGTGTGTGTGTGCATGTGTGTGTGCATGTGTGTGGGCATGTCTTGGTGCATGTGTGTGTGAGTGAACTTTGACCCTGTGTCGCGCCTTCAAACATGGCATGATGAGCTTCCATAGTGTGTGTGTGAGTGTGCGCCTACGTGTGTGCATGTGTGTGTGCAGGTGTGCATCTGTGTGTGTGTGAGTGTATATGTGAGTGTGCGAATGTAAAAGGACTCAACAAGCTGTTTATCCCGCTGCTATGGCAACCGCTGCAGTAGCCTTGGACGGAGAACACGTGCAGCAGCAGCTATATGCGGTGATGAGGAGGTGATGGAGTGAGTGCAGCAAAGGTACAATAGTGATTTAAAAGTGTTTGTGCACAGGAGGCACTTGAGGCTGTCCATTTCCTCTATTAGACTCGGGTCAGTGCGACGCCGCAGAAATAAAAACAGGATAAAACAAGTGTTCGTGAAAAGGTAAAACAAGGGAGGAAAACGTTTTTGGTTTAAAAACAACTCATTGTGCAACCGTTGTTCATGACGTCATAGATTGGTCGTGTCGTACAGAGTTTGACAGAAGGGCTTTTAGACAGAAGGGGCTCGTGTGCCTGTGTATTCCAAATACTGTCACAATTCTCAATCTTGTGTTAATAATGAATTGACTGGATACTCAAAACCAATTTCTATATCACTGAGAATGTAACTTTCTATATCAGCTTGAAGACTATAGTTCTGATATTGAGATTCAAAAGAATTAAAAGAATCTCATATTTTGTTTCTGTTTATGTGATTTTTGTCCACTATCAATACTTTTTCAAATTAGTATCTAGAGTAGATATTAGTTTTAGTACCAATTAATTATTACTTTTGATAACGCAAAAGTAGCTGAACATTTGCACTTGTCACGTGGCTTCCGGTTAATGATGTTAGTGGTGTCAGGCCAACAGCTGCTGATATGTGGAGACAATGTGACACTTCTTCCGAGTATTTTCTTGCTTTTTGGATATTTCATGACCCTTTAAAGCTACTGTGGTTAAAGTTCTAACTCATCATTCTAACAATATGCACAAGGCAGTATTTTTCCACCACATGTTTTGGTAATATCAAGGTGAAGCTTCTGGAAAAGCTGCGAATGCTGATAGGTCTCCATTCCTCCGCTGTATAACTTCACTTACATTCTGTAACGTCTTTGTTCTGTCTCTACCACCAACAATAAAACAAGTCTGAATTAAAGACACGATCCTAGACTGTCATTTAGATTCTAATTCTTGAGATTGATACATCGAAAAAGTCAAATTGAGAGAGACCAGAGAGAGAGACCAGAGAGAGACCAGAGAGAAAGACCAGAGAGACCAGAGAGACCAGAGAGAGACCAGAGAGACCAGAGAGAGACCAGAGAGAGACCAGAGAGAGAGACCAGAGAGAGACCAGAGAGAGAGACCAGAGAGAGACCAGAGAGAGAGACCAGAGAGAGAGACCAGAGAGAGACCAGAGAGAGAGACCAGAGAAAGAGACCAGAGAGACCAGAGAGAGACCAGAGAGAGAGACCAGAGAGAGAGACCAGAGAGAGACACCAGAGAGAGACCAGAGAGAGAGACCAGAGAGACCAGAGAGAGACCAGAGAGAGAGACCAGAGAGACCAGAGAGAGACTAGAGAGAGAGACCAGAGAGAGACACCAGAGAGAGACCAGAGAGAGAGACCAGAGAGACCAGAGAGAGACCAGAGAGAGAGACCAGAGAGACCAGAGAGAGACCAGAGAGAGACACCAGAGAGAGACCAGAGAGAGACCAGAGAGAGACACCAGAGAGAGACACCAGAGAGAGACCAGAGAGAGACACCAGAGAGAGACACCAGAGAGAGACACCAGAGAGAGACCAGAGAGAGACCAGAGAGAGACACCAGAGAGAGACACCAGAGAGAGACCAGAGAGAGACACCAGAGAGAGACCAGAGAGCACTTCTCTTAAAAAAGTGGTGACATAGTTTGCCATATTACCCTCCTTACGTCAGTATAATTGCCACAGCACTGGGCCCACCCCTCCATCATCAGCCTCTCTTCTCCCCTCCTCTCTCTGCCACCACTCATGCTAAGTGGGGATATTGTTAAGGCCAATTTGTCCCATTCACAGCCCCAGTGCCCAGTGTCCCCGGTCTGACAGCCCACAGGCACGGACCACACCGCAGAGAGGGGGCCTTGACTCCGCAGGTCCAGGGGAGCTGGAAGCGTCTGGGGAGTGGGAGGTCAAGGACAGGGAGACAAGGTAATGAGTGTTGCATGAAAACAGCCAGGGAGGAATGCACAATGAGCGACGAGAAGATGGAAAGGTCCCGCTCTCGGTATTATTTTCACTGCGAGCTGTCGGTCTGGTCTTAGAATGGGCTAGATGTTGACAGCTGTTCCCACCAAGGACACGCTAATGCCGCTGCTTCAGTCTGGCCACGATCCTGGGGAAAGACTCCGCTGAATAAGAACGAGAGAGAGTGAAGGTGTGAAGGCTGCAGTTGGGTTTCCTGAGACATCTTGTTTTTTCCAAGTTAAATGTTTTTAAAATAATGTATATTTCTGACCATGGGACACAGAACCCATATGTGCAGTTAATTTATTTCAACAGTGATGTATTTAAACCAGCAACAGCCAACCAGTAAAATGGAGGCCAGAGAGAGAAAGACCAGAGAGAGAGAGAGAGAGAGACCAGAGAGAGAGAGAGAGAGAGAGAGAGACGAGAGAGAGACCAGAGAGAGAGACCAGAGAGAGACCAGAGAGAGACCAGAGAGAGAGAGACCAGAGAGAGAGAGACCAGAGAGAGAAAAACCAGAGAGAGAGACCAGAGAGAGAGAGACCAGAGAGAGAGAGACCAGAGAGAGAGAGACCAGAGAGAGAGACCAGAGAGAGAGAGACCAGAGAGAGAGAGAGAGAGAGAGAGAGAGAGACGAGAGAGAGACCAGAGAGAGAGACCAGAGAGAGACCAGAGAGAGAGAGACCAGAGAGAGAGAGACCAGAGAGAGAGAGAGTCCAGAGAAAGAGAGACCAGAGAGAGACCAGAGAGAGAGACCAGAGAGAGACCAGAGAGAGAAACCAGAGAGGGACCAGAGAGAGAGACCAGAGAGAGACCAGAGAGAGAGACCAGAGAGAGAGAGAGACCAGAGAGAGACCAGAGAGAGACTAGAGAGAGAGACCAGAGAGAGAGACCAGAGAGAGAGACCAAGGAGAGACCAGAGAGAGACCAGAGAGAGAGAGACCAGAGAGAGACCAGAGAGAGACCAGAGAGAGAGACCAGAGAGAGAGACCAAGGAGAGACCAGAGAGAGACCAGAGAGAGCGACCAGAGAGAGACCAGAGAGAGACCAGAGAGAGACCAGAGAGAAACCAGAGAGAGAGAGACCAGAGAGAGAGACCAGAGAGAGAGACCAGAGAGAAAGACCAGAGAGAGACCAGAGAGAAACCAGAGAGAGAGAGACCAGAGAGAGAGACCAGAGAGAAAGACCAGAGAGAGACCAGAGAGAGAGACCAGAGAGACCAGAGAGAGAGACCAGAGAGAGACTAGAGATAGAGACCAGAGAGAGAGACCAGAGAGAGACCAGAGAGAGACCAGAGAGAGACCAGAGAGAGAGACCAGAGATTTATTTCAACAATGATGTATTTAAACCAGCAACAGCCAACCAGTAAAAGACAAGTGGCCTCATGGATTTGATTACTGTAATTTCTAGACTATAAACCGTTTAAATAATAAACAAGTCAGTGTGTTAAAACAGCTCATCATTAAATCATGTTGGATCACATTACAACTGTCATCTATCGGCTTCGTTTTGCTCCATCAGCCGTTGGTTAAGTGTTACATTACAACATGAAAAACCAGAGGCCTATAGGGAAAAATTCACTTTCTCTTAAAATGTTAGTGATGTAAATTAAATACAGTGAATAGAGTGTTTTGAAGAACAGAAACACCAACACTGTAAACATTATAAAGAGCTCCTGTAAAGCCTTCATTATGTCATGTCCATGGTTATAATCTGTCAGGTTATGCCTTCCACAGCAGGATCTCAAAGAAAACACATCCTGCAGTTATATTAAAGCTGAGGTACCTAAAGGCTGCACAAGTTAGTCACAACTATGTAATGTAAGGTTATGTAATGTTTATTTATATAGCACATTTTACAGACCGAAGTCCCCAAAAGTGCTCTGCAATGTTCAGAGTTCAGATATTAAAACCAGATTTTCCAATGGGACAAAGCAAAACTGATCTTCTGAAACAGAATGTGCACAGATTAAGATAAAAATAGCTTAATTCAAGCAAATATTACCACATATTTTTATCATTTTTTGCAGTGTTTTTGATAATTGAATTAGTTGCCAACTAATTTAGTAATTGATTAGTTGTCTTTGGAACCTTCCATGGACTAAACCTGCTGAGGTTTTATGACTCAGTTCATTCTCTGGTCTCTCTCTGGTCTCTCTCTGTCTCTCTGTGTCTCTCTGTGTCTCTCTGTCTCTCTGTCTCTCTCTGTGTCTCTCTCTGTCTCTCTGTGTCTCTCTCTGGTCTCTCTGTGTCTCGCTCTGGTCTCTCTGGTCTCTCTCTGGTCTCTCTGTGTCTCGCTCTGTCTCTCTGTGTCTCTCTCTGTCTCTCTCTGGTCTCTCTCTGGTCTCTCTCTGGTCTCTCTCTGTCTCTCTCTGTCTCTCTCTGTCTCTCTCTGGTCTCTCTCTGTCTCTCTCTGTCTCTCTCTGTGTCTCTCTGTGTCTCTCTGTCTCTCTGTCTCTCTGTCTCTCTCTGTCTCTCTGTGTCTCTCTCTGTCTCTCTGTGTCTCTCTGTGTCTCTCTGGTCTCTCTCTGTCTCTCTCTGTCTCTCTCTGTCTCTCTCTGGTCTCTCTCTGTCTCTCTCTGTCTCTCTCTGTGTCTCTCTGTGTCTCTCTGTCTCTCTGTCTCTCTGTCTCTCTCTGTCTCTCTGTGTCTCTCTCTGTCTCTCTGTCTCTCTCTGTCTCTCTCTGGTCTCTCTCTGTCTCTCTCTGTCTCTCTCTGTGTCTCTCTGTGTCTCTCTGTCTCTCTGTCTCTCTCTGTCTCTCTGTGTCTCTCTCTGTCTCTCTGTGTCTCTCTGTGTCTCGCTCTGGTCTCTCTGGTCTCTCTCTGGTCTCTCTCTGGTCTCTCTGTGTCTCTCTGTGTCTCGCTCTGTCTCTCTGTGTCTCTCTCTGGTCTCTCTCTGGTCTCTCTCTGGTCTCTCTGTCTCTCTCTGGTCTCTCTCTGTCTCTCTCTGGTCTCTCTCTGGTCTCTCTGTCTCTCTCTGGACTCTCTCTGGTCTCTTTCTGGTCTCTCTCTCTGTCTCTCTGTGTCTCTCTGTGTCTCTCTGTCTCTCTGTGTCTCTCTGTGTCTCTCTGTGTCTCTCTGTACCTGTGCTCCTCTCTCCTTTTTGCTGGTCCATTGTCTTGGCTTGTCTTTGTCTGTCTATGTTCCCGAATTTCGTTTAGATTTTTGACTTTTAATCTATTGTCTTCATTAAATCATTATTTTTGCATTCCCGCATTTGTGGGTCCTCTTTCACTTCCAGAACACCACCTCTACTCTGTGCGTCTGTTGGGACACTTGTGATGCCACCCCATGATGCCAAGAGGGCAACCATCATGCCCAAGGACTTCTCTATTTGACGCTTTGGGGCCGAGGGAGGGTGCTCCACTGTTCTTTACTTTTCTGTCTGAAAAAGCTCATCTAAAGATATGACCGCGGCCAGACTAACATGCATGTGAAAACTCCTGATGGAACTGTTTTGATAATGATTGTAATTATAGAAAGAATGATAGCTTGTTTGAACATCCATTTTACCTTATTTTAAAAACTGAACTTATTATTTCTTTTATTGAGCAGTAGACAGCCATTGGTCCTTGGTCTGTTCTGGCCTTAAGAAACCAAGAACCTTCTAGACACCATTACTACACCATCTGTTATAACTCTTTCCAAAAAGAAATGGGGACATTAGACAAAAAGCAAAGCCCAGAGCAAAGGGGAAAATTGTATGGGAAATGCAGGTGTGCTTGGACTGCTTTAGTTATAATCATGAAATCCACTTAAACCGTTTACTCTGATGACTCCCATCAACCAAACTGAAACTTAAGCCAGCGGTGCATTCAGGGGTCACTGCTCAAAATTGGAAAAATAACATACTTTAAGTGGATGTGCCTCATTCAAAATAGTTAATTTAGCCACAATAAGTCACATCATGTTGTAGAATTGTATTTAAGTCTTAAGGCAGGTGCCAATACGACTCTAAGGCAATGCTTGAAATGTTTTCCAGTGTCATTCATTAATAGTGAAAAGATTCCGTTCGGGATATTAGTCTGAAATCTACTGGCCACTATCATGTATATGTTTTTGAATATTCTCACCACTTTTAGACACATTTTATGAGTAAATAATGGCACCATAGTTGATATGTACGGACAAATGTCAAAGATTTATGTGGACTGGCCCAGGGATTAGAAAAATAACTATTTTTCAGCTGCCCTCCACCCCAATGTGAAACAAGGCTCCAGGCTCTCTGGAATGTTGTGATGTCACATGAATGCAATCTATTAATTACTGAAATTATTGGAGAAATAAGTCGACCCAAGGCAGTTATAGCTTAAGCAGAATTCAGAGTGGAAGACCTGAGAACCCAAACAGGAGCGCACAGTTCTCCTGCTGTTGCCGATAACAACAGCCATCCGTCAATCACACTCAGCAACCCTCCTCCTCCCCATCTCCGCCTTGTTCCAGGCCAGCTCCTTCATCCTTCTCCTCACTACCACCACCAGGGTCTAGGCCCCGGTGGGATTTCATCTCATAATCTCTTTCCCCTTCTGCAATGGTGCAGTGCTCTGCCGGGGTCTAAGCTCCAAATCCCAACCACATTCTGTTCAGGACAATAAATGTAATCTTGAAAATATTGTCTTTTGTGTCATATGTGTAATTCATGCAGTGTCAGATTACCTGCTAACCAACATACAATTCTAATACTATGTTTTGCTTGTTCGAGTCTCTCCAGATTGAATTGGCATTGAGATAAATCATATGACTCAGTTAAATGTACATACTTTTTTATATTTATTTCTTTGGCCTATTCTTTAAAGTATCTGTCTGCTGTTGTGGCCTGTCCCTGAAATCAATTTACACGCATTACTTTTAACGAATATATTTAGCTCTTTGTCTCACACCACAAATTGGGATTAGCAGACATCGAAATGCTGGAGATTGTGTAAATAAATATTAATTAAAGATTCATGCATTGGAACGTCGCAACAGCAATCACGGCAGATTACTGCAGCTAGTCGGCTCCCAGTTGGACGCATGCCACTCAAACACTATGAATAAAAAATCAAAAGGCGCACAAAGCAGTCTAGCAGTCTGACTAATGAGTGCGTATTATATTTTACGGTGCCTGTATGACGCTCGCCTCAGCGGGACGTCCTGTGTGTGGAGGGTGGGGGTGGGACCACTGCTAGAGACACCTGTTGTTTGGGCACAGTCTCTCCAACACTTGTTCTGAGGTCCCGGCTGTCGTGTACGGTCACACAAGCCTTCAGTGTGAAAGTAAACGCACTCAAAACACTAAAACCTGAAAGGGCTGAAACTCGAGCCCTTTGAAAGAAACTAGCGTGAGTTTCCTGGCTAAAATGCTTCCTTTGTGGGGATTTGAACAGGCTATCACGTCTGCGACAAAACGAAAAGAAACATACACGCAGACATTTAGATTAAGGTTAAATATGTGAGCAATATGTTCAGTAATAATAATGTTTTTTGTCCCAACAGAAAGAGTATTGTTTATAATACGATACAAGATCAACCCAGAACTTGCTGCTTTGATCTTATTAGAAAACTTGTTATTTTTGATTAATTATAGCAGGGGTCTCCAACCTGTGGCTCGGGAGCTACTGGTAGCTCGCCAGCCCCTTTCAGGTAGCTCGCCAAAGGATTTAGAATTTAACAAATGATCTTTAATGAATCCAGTTTGAGTCATTACATATCCATTATAAGTAACAAAAATAGGGTTATACAGTAATTACAGTATTTTTTACGTGTGTTCTTCATGTGTGTCCTCTCTTGTCGTTATTTTTACATACATTTTTATTATGACTGCAAAAAGAAATTGCTCTCTGCCTCTTCTGTTGTATAAAAGTAGCTCTCTGATTGGAAAAGGTTGGAGACCCCTGAATTATAGGATAGAGCTCTGCGAGTCACGAGTTGACGCTTTGGGCTACGAGCTGAGCAACGCTGGTCCTTTCACATGCGTAACAGCATTGGGGAAAGAACCAAACGGTGTGAAGAGTGAACGGGGAAGTGTGTTGTGTTTTCAAAGTTAGGTACCCCAGCTTTAAGACGGTGACATCTCACAATAAAATTACATCCACGTTAATATCAGGGAGTTCTGGGACAAACACATCCCCCCGACCCTTCTGTCTGAAAGCTCTCGTCTCAGTCCTGGGAGTTATGAATCCTAACACTACACTGACGTCATCTTCATGAGAATTACAAGCTGATATCATCATTTTCACATGTTTATACATATTTTAGTATGCATGGTACAGTACTGAGTCAAAGTTGCTGCTCCAAACATCTTCTTGCACTCCCCCTCCTGGTGAGTGGAGAAATTCCGTTGATCAGAATATGTTTAAATGTGTGAGAAATAACTTGTAGATATATGATATTGATTAAGATCACCAATATGTCTCCTTAAAAGATGTTGTTCTGAATAAAAATAACAACTGGCAGAGAGTTCCATTTGATGAAGCATAAATATGAAACATTACCTCAAACTCAATCCCTCACATTTCAGAAAACAATCATAGGATACCTTTAAAACAACCATTTTGTTAAGTAGGAAAACAACACTCATTATAAACATGTTCAATGACGGCTCCAGCTGTTATAAATTATGAAATAAGAAAATAATGCTTCTCCCGACAACAAGACGACGGGTACTTTATAATTATTTGTCTTTTTCTGTTTGCAAAGAACTTGTCGTCTTGGCTATTTTCTTACTGCGACCAAGTTTCGATTTCAGTGTGATTAACTCATTGACTGCCAGCCGTTTTTGATGATTTCACTGATTGTCAAGCCCCGCAGAAACCAGATTCTGAAAGACTGAATTGTCTTCTTTCATCAGCAAAAATAAGTTGGTTTCTAGCTGTTTTTATTCTCCTTTAATCCCCAGTCGAATAGAGGGACGCCTTTCTTGTAGATCTCGTCTTATATGAATGATTCAAACCTTCTGCTTTGGATCAGAGGACCAATGTTCTGAACAATAATGTGGATTCAGACACACATAACAAAATGTGGCAAGAATTATTATCTACAAAGCTGTGCCAAAGCAACTTAAAACTCATGTGAATGCACTTGACTTAAAACAGTTGAAACAGCACGGTGGCTGAGTGGTTAGCGCTCAGCTTCTCAGCAAGGAGGTACAAAAGCTCCTCTCTCTCTGGGGCTAGGCTTCAAAAAGAGATTCTGAATCTCAGTGGGACGTTCCTGGTTAAAAAAAAAGGTTGATTAATAAAATATAACTAAGGTCGATTATAAGGGCTGTCGTATTAGGGATTTTTTTTTTTTACAAATTTGAATAAAACACAGCTTAAGGACATTATCCAAGGACTATATTTGGTACCAGATAGATTAATCGATTAACTTGTTACAGCTGAGTCGAAATGCACAAAACCAAAAACCTTCTCTCTCCCCAACTCTACATCAAATACATACAATCCCTCATTAAAATCTGGTTTTTGAGTCAATTTTGAAAGCAGCGGGAGACTGTCAGGGCTGCGTGTCCAAAGGAAAGCTCTAGATTTTCCCTCAAATTAACTAACTTTATAATAAATCCTTTGGTAGTGCGAGCCAAGGATTAGGCACGCCTCACTGAGCAGTTTGTCGGGCAAGAGGGAGAGCAAAAACATGGCCAAAATCTGACATCAGCTTTGGGACTCTCCACTTACAGCCCCAGCGATTTGTCATTACCGCAACTCCAGGTACGTCGTTTATTTGACAACACTGAGAATTGCAGGAGCGACCGACGGAGAGAGGCAATGCTTTCCTGTTTGTTGTGGCCTGATTTAATTAAAGGAGCCATTCATCTGACTGACCATAAGAGGGGAATTCAATTTTGGAAAGGGTTTCTTACAAAAACACAAGCAGGAGTTGTTCACTGTGGGGGTAATTTTTCAGCAAGACGCAAAATGAAGCTGGTGCTGAAGAAGCTAATTCAATATGGCATTCGTAGAGTCACAAGTGATAGTTCTGGTCTACGATTGCGCTTCTCTCTCTTCTCTGATAACAACACGATACTAGTCATTACAACTCCTTTTTGCCCATTCATCTCATGTTTATTTGTTCCTCCTATACTTACCTCTATTCAGGCCCGGACTGGCCATCGGGAGCATCGGGAGATCTCCCGGTGGCCTGCGTGTCAAAGTGGCCTGGGCCTGCCCTATCATCACGGTCTTTTTTTCTTTTTTTTTTTTTTCTTCTTTCTTTTAATTTAATTTCATCCTCACGGTCTTTGCAAACTCCTACCCTGCCTGGTGGCCTGGTCCAATGAGCAAGGCCCAGGCCAAAGGCAGTGTTGTGCGTGGACGAGTTCAAAAGAACGCGTTCATTGAACACGCTCATTTTTTCGTGAAACGTTGAACACATTTTTTAATAAATAACTTGAACGTGAATTAGTTCATATTATGTGTCATGAACGGCAGACAATTTGTTTTCCATTTAAAACTGAGTGAAATCTGTTTTCTCTTTTGAAACGCAACGAGAGAAAGTTCCTCCCTCCTGTATTCTCCGCACTGTTTCCGCCGAAAACTAAAAATTCCTACGGTTTCCACCGTCTGTGAACGCACCCCGACTCAGTGTACTTGCGGTGCGGCGCTATATGCTAGTGCTATTCATTGGTTGTTGGACTCACATGTGCCGTGATGAAAACACAGGGGTAAGTCAGTGACACAGGGCCGTTTACATTTGACATAAAGTATAGACACACGTTCTGCAGCGCATTACAGTTTGTACTTATGAGCAGAGATGGGACAACTCAGTTCCCATTGAAACCCATGTAAATCTTCTCTGCATTGGAGTCAAAACATCCTGTGCAGTGTACAGGATATAATATATATATATATATATATATATATATATATATATATATATATATATACCACGTATTGTGATATCTAGCTCGTAGTGAAAAAAAATATTTATTTGAATATCTCGCAAAAAGTAAAATGAACTGAACTTTGAACTAGTTCAGAATTAAAATTGAGAACTTCGAACGTGAACTGTTCACTTTGAGCATGTATGAACTGAACTTGAACTTGTTCAGAAAAGCTGCGAACTGGCACAACACTGGCCAAAGCTTTACTGTCATTGGGCCAGAGCAAAATTAAACAAATGTGACGTCACACGTCGGCTACACAGCCAGGCCAGCCTAGCAGTGCACCCAGTGTAACTTGGTTGAAATGAGTGGTCTCTCCAACTGATGGTTCATACACGTTGTTATTTTTCCTTTTATATGAGCTGTAACGATGTGATTTTACCTTACTACTTTTTTAACAATAATTGATTAGCTTGTTATAGTTATACACTAATGAACACTTAGTTCATAGTGTGTGTGTGTGTGTGTGTTTATTCTCACTAAACTCCATAAACGTTACGTTGCTAAGCAACGTACAACAATCTTTAAACGTCCGAGATTATATAAACAGTCAATATAAAAAGAAATAAAGAAAACAAAAGTTTTGACAGTCAATCTTAAAACTTTTAAAAGAACATCAAAATACAATGACAAAAACCCAAATTTAGAACCTTGTTTGGCCTGAATGGATGAAAAGCTCCCGGCCTGAAATGTTGTCCCACTCCGGCCCTGCCTCTATTTCAACAATTTGCACAGTCACTCTAAAATATCCATTGACTTGAAATAAGACATTTAAAGCAAGCTGGAGTATCTAACTTTTAACCCAGATTACATTTAGTTATGTAATAAAATCCATCTCACTAGTAGTACCTAGTAGTTCGGTTTTACAAGTTTTCACATTCATGCATGGTTGGCCTCTGTCACGTTTTCGGATCAACTTTTTCCAACAGAAAAGCTCTCAGTCTTTAACTATGGACACAAATAATAGTAAAACGTCATTGCACCTCTACGACATCTCGCTCAGGGCATTTTTTTTTTTGCCTGTTATCCATTTGTTTCAGCAGTTTAAGCTTTACAATAATGTGTTTGCAGTTGGTAATTTTCTAATTCTGGTGGTGGCATATGGACAGGGCAGGTTGAGAGTAGTATTTAATCAATCAATCAATCAATCAACGTTTATTTATAGAGCGCCTTTCCTACACAAGGCAACGCAAAGCGCCTCACAACCCATATAACATCATGCATAAATCATCAAACATTAGAATTTAAGTAAACATAAAAAGACAGATTAAGAGCACAAGATATATAAAATCACACAAGTAGTTAAAAACCGTAAAAAATTAAAATCACACAAGGGATTACAATCATAAATAATCATATATAATCATAGCGCATTAAAAAGATTAAAGATAAAAACAAATGTAAAATCATTCACTTGTATGCACAGCTAAAAAGAACTGTTTTCAGTTCAGTTTTAAAAACTGCTAGAGTAGACGCCTGTCTCACACTCTCGGGAAGACGGTTCCAGACTCTAGCTGCATGAATCTGAAACGCAGCCTCCCCATGTCTAGTTCCGACTCTTGGCACTAACAGAAGTCCAGTCCCTGTGCTCCTCAGAGCCCGAGTTGGTTCATATGGCACCAACATGTCGCGGATGTACCCTGGTGCGAGGCCATGGAGAGACTTGTACACAAGTAAAGCTACTTTAAAATCTATTCTCTGAGCCACAGGAAGCCAGTGCAGAGACCTGAGGACCGGACTAATGTGGTCGAAATACGAATTTACCTTTGATTCCTGTTTCGGCATTTATTTTAGACTGAAGGTGATAGTAAAAAACAGAAGTAATAAGTACATTGTCTCACTATAATTTGAATTGCCATATTCAAATTCATGATATTTCTTCCGTATGTGTGTTGTGGTCTTATTCGTTCGCAACATTGTCTTCTGGAGGAGAAAATACATGTTTTTCTCCTCCATAAACGCATCCTTGGATTGATTTACGTCTCTGCTTACATCCCTGCCTATGTGCTGTATACTGAATATTCTGATGAGCCTTTCAGGGCAGCTTGTGTGGCTTTGGGCCCTATCAGTTGAAAGTCAGTGCATTGTTCATGGCTTTTAAACAAATGAAAAAGAGGGGAAGGGGAAGGCGGGGGAGGTGCAATGAGGAGATCAGAGATGCGATCCGACAGGTGCTACTTCTGTCATCTGTTAATTGATCTTGTGAAAGCTCTCGTTCTGGTAATTAACAGCGATAGACCTGCGGAGGAAGCAGGACGTGCAAGACAACACTGGACTGATTAAAAGCAAGGTTACGATCTTTGCATGTGCAGCTCTGTCTCCAGATAAACATATTCACGCCATCCTTCCTCCGTTAACAGCGCCAATTAGCTCGCACTGACAGGGAACATTGTGCCTTTCCGCTTTGTTGAGTGACTATAGTTTTTTTAAGAAATTGTTTACAAGCAGAGAAAATGGGCAAGGAAGCTCCACTGATAAACTGCAGCGTGCACGGTGCAAAATAATGACATGGAAGAATTAAGGCGGTATCATGAAATAAAACTAAAATCTGCTACAGTTAAGGACTAAATACGAACGAATGAATGAGGTTGATTTCGGACACGTCGTTACAGAAGATAAGAAAAACTGTATTGATCTCTCTAGGGAGAAATGCACATGTCACATTTGGTATAGATGGAATAACTCAGGGTTTGCAAAAAGACAGGAAGTGTGCAAAAAATGTAAACATTTTAGAATAGTAGTTTTACAGTAGAAAGAAAGACCGAAAAGGTGTAGGCTGGAGTTGCCTATACCCTTTTCCAAGCAACTAGTAAAAGTAATATGTATACAATAGGATTTACAATAGCAACTAAGTGTCAAAATTCTGAGTTTCTGAAGCCATCCAATAAGATCGTTTTAAGCTTCTTTTTGAAGTGTAAAAGTGAATGACATGATTTAAGTTCATCCTTGCATCCATTCCAGAGATCCACCCTCCAACGGATAAACAACATTTCATTATATCAGTTCTAAATGTTTGCTTTATGGACACGTCTGTTCCTCTCATAATGACTGTCTCTGATCAGTATGAATGTATTGTATTAAATTACCCAAAACTACTGCCCAGACACAATGCTTACAATAATAATGTGTTTGTCAACATCAAGATCAATGCCACAATGAGGATTTTAAAGTTATTTTTTATTAACTATAAGATGATTGTAAAATGCTTTTGTAGACTATAAGCTTCCATCTTCAACATAAAATAATAGCTCACAATAAAAGTGATTTTTATGGAACCACAACGAGTCAATATGATGAGGAATTTTCATGTATTTTTGTGTATCATATTGATGTGTAAATACAATATGCAATTTGTAGGGATAAAAATAATCATTCATTTTGGAATAAAAGAAAATGGTTTTGAAATGTGGGAATCTTAGAGCTGGAATATATGTTTATTTTCTTCTAAAAATATATGTTTTGTTTTTGTTCCTACATGAAGAATATAACGACCACAATATGCACAATTAGTCCAGTCCTCAGGTCTCTGCACTGACTTCCTGTGGCTCAGAGAATAGACTTTAAAACAGCTCTGCTTGTTACAAGTCTCTCCATGGCCTCGCACCAAAATACATTAGTGACATGTTAGTCCCATATGAACCAGCCCGGACTCTGAGGAGCACAGGGACTGGACTCCTGCTGGGACTCTGAGGAGCACAGGGACTGGACTCCTGCTGGGACTCTGAGGAGCACAGGGACTGGACTCCTGCTGGGACTCTGAGGAGCACAGGGACTGGACTCTGCAGCCCTGGAGTTCAAGATGCTCTTGTCTGCTTTGGCCTGACACAGTGACAGCAGAGGTTAGCAGAGGTTAGCAGAGGTTAGCAGAGGTTAGCAGAGGTATCCACTTCTCTCTGGACAGGCTTCAGCCCCAGACCAGACCATGTCCCTCCTCTGCCTCTCACACACACACTTGGCTCATCATCAAAACGCTCTGACTCTCAGGGACTTCACTTTCCTCCTGTCTCCATACCTTTGAGGGTAAGCAAAAAAGCATGGCGACTTAACTCCTAAATGAAGAAACTTGAGAAGAACCTGTGTTGCTGAGGAAGACTTAAGACAAAAATGGGATGGTGACTGTCTCAAGTGGATGGAACATACTGCAGCGAGAAAGATGGGGAGGTTATGTGAGCCCAGAGATGCGTGCACCTTTGCATTCAATGTGGGAAAATACACAATTAAAAGCTTTCCAATCACTGAATCTGACAAATCAACTGGAGAGAGAAAAGTCTATCAGAACAAACCTGCTTAAATAAGGCACTATTGTTACGCTTATCAGCAAAACACATGCAGAGTGAGATGCATTATGGGCAAACACATAGACAGTTTGGCTCAAAGTGATCCCCATACATGACTATAATGTCAATAGGTGATCAATACAACCATTTGCTGTGCGTTGCCAGCTCTCAAAGCTCCCACAATCTGCTGCTATGGGTGCGTGCATGGCCGTGAGCTACGCAGTATGAAAAATGAGAATTGTACAGTGCAATGAATCAAAACACGCATTTGTAAAGGCTTGAACGGCGCGTCGCTTTTTCCCCAAATATGATTACTTCACATCCAATGCAAATCTGCACGTAATATACTTCGTGTTCAGAGCGCATCAGCCATATACCCACCATGCACCCACCAGAAAGCCCTCTCGTTTGGACACTCACCTCTGGTCACGCGTGGAACAACACGGAGATAAGACACAATCCTGGAGAGTCTGGATTTTACAACAGAAAAGTCTTGTCAGTGCGTTGCCAGACCACGCGTGGGGCTTTTGGGAACTACTCTTCCTCCTCCTCTTCTTCTTCTCCTCCTCTCTCGCACCTGTCTATGGCACAAAGCGAAATCCAGCCAAACATCGCTCCGAGACAACTGCGCGTGTGAAGCCTGCGTGCGCTCGGTATGTGCTCCCCAAGCTTGCGCGCACACTGACAACCCTGGAGGACCACCTGTTTTCCGTGGTGTGCCAGCTATAGAGATCCACAATGAGGCGTTTTATCGCGCGTAACGACACATGGAACAAGTCACAAAGCGGTGATCCAAGTCGCGTGAAAGCCGGCAAAGAAGGAAAGCGCGCATCCAAGTAAAACGGCCAAGTCTCACGCATCTGCTCCACACACAACACTTCGCTGTTATCCCTCAGCTCACGACTGCTGCTCTGTCACAACTGCGATTTTTTTTGTCTCCCTCCTCAGTGAAAAAGAAAGCGACACACACACACACACAAAGTCCCCCGTGTGCGTAAAACAGTGGGAGAAATTCAACCCAAGTCTGGCTCCATGCACAGTCGCGTAGGTCTGCTGGCTGAGTTTGCGCGCTCGCCTCTCGCTCCACGATCTGTATACCCGTGCGGAGGTGGTGGGTGGTGGGAGGACCGGCCAGTACCACGCTGGTGTCTTCTAGCGGTGGTGGGAGCACACGGCATCTCCAAAAAAGCACTGCTCCCCCGCGGCTGTCCTCCACACACACACGAGACTCCCCAAGCTTTGTCAGACAGAAGCAAAACCTGAAGCAGACTCAAGCAGCACTGGAACGGAATGGATAATTGGGGGTAATTGAGTGCCGTGTTAATAGGTTCTCACAGTGATTATTAGCAATACTTTTCAAAGAAGCTATGTCTTTGGGCTTAATGTCTCTGCATTTTCCGTTCAAATACAGACTAAACTAACCAAATAAAAGCACATATTATAGAATGGGAAACGTGTCCTAAATATTGTGTGAAGCAGGAAGCTGGATGAAGAGACTGGTGTAAGGCAATTATTGGTAGATGTCAGATCAAAGAGAAATTTGTACTTTTTTGCTTTGAAAAATACATTGTAAAAAGACAGGGTATCCATAATTTTGTGTCATAATTATTATATGTCGTTTGTCCAAGAAAGAGTCTCATGAAAGTAATAATAATAATGCATTGGTTTTATATATGGCTTTATTTGACACTCAAAGACGCTTCAAAGACGTAGTAAACTACTACTTTAGCCACAGCTGCCCTGGGGCACATTGACAGAAGCGAGGCAACCAGTATGTGCCATCAGCCGCCCGGTGGCAACTGCTGTTCCCAGAGGTGAAGTGTCTTGCCAAGGACACAACGACAGCAGACATGAGTGCGAGTCGGTGGAGTGCTCTACAACTGAGCCACTGTCGCCCTCGCAAATAAAGTGTAGCCTTAATCAGAAAATATTTTGTCTTTTGCATATTTGTGACACATTTGAAGCTCTGAGCTGAGTGAGGCATAATTTTAGTGGTTTTTTAAAAGTGGTTTTTTCTCTTATGTCTGTAGGAAGGTTGTTCCAAGACTGACCTGCTGACTGATCTCCACATCTCCTCTAGAGGGCGCTCTGGTGCAGATCTCCACATCTCCTCTAGAGGGCGCTCTGGTGCACATCTCCTCTAGAGGGCGCTCTGGTGTAGATCTCCACATCTCCTCTAGAGGGCGCTCTGGTGCAGATCTCCTCTAGAGGGCGCTCTGGTGCAGATCTCCACATCTCCTCTAGAGGGCGCTCTGGTGCAGATCTCCTCTAGAGGGCGCTCTGGTGCAGATCTCCACATCTCCTCTAGAGGGCGCTCTGGTGCAGATCTCCACATCTCCTTTAGAGGGCGCTCTGGTGCAGATCTCCACATTTCCTTTAGAGGGCGCTCTGGTGCAGATCTCCACATCTCCTCTAGAGGGCGCTCTGGTGCAGATCTCCACATCTCCTCTAGAGGGCGCTCTGGTGCAGATCTCCACATTTCCTCTAGAGGGCGCTCTGGTGCAGATCTCCACATCTCCTCTAGAGGGCGCTCTGGTGCAGATCTCCACATCTCCTCTAGAGGGCGCTCTGGTGCAGATCTCCTCTAGAGCAGTGGTTCCCAAAGTGGGGGTCCCGACCCCCCGGGGGGTCGTGGGAACCCCTGGGGGGGTCGCATGATGATTTCTACACAAAAAAAAAAAAGATTTTTTTTTTTTTTGAGCAAATATAAATCCCTTAAATATTTATTTAGCATTTGATTTGATTCAAAAGGACTACTTGTTAAATTGTGTTTGGAGACTATAATATATTTTAATAACGTTAGTAATTTTGTCCCATTCATTGCAGCGTCAATCAAAATCATCACGTAACACAGCTCACATCATGCGCAGCGACAAAGCGTGTCCTGCTGTTGTTTGCTAAAACTAAAGGTGTTTGGAGGCTACAAATAAATAATATCTGCTTTAAAATGAAACGTGGTTAATATCCACAACAGAAAAACCCGGAGGGGGAGAAAAGTCACTTGTATCAGGGGTCAGGCTGATGGTGCGAAGAGAGGGAGGGAGGACAGCGGAGGGAGGGAGTGCAGCGGTAGAACAGCGCGTTAAAGAGGCCCGGCTTTTCGGAGTCAAAGGTAAAGAGGTCCGCACATTAAAAGCGGGTGGCCGGTCTATGCCTTTACTGACAGTAACTTTGGAAAGAGAAGCCGCGGGGATGAACCGCATAAAGTAACAGCAGAAAGCGGCCGCCCGCTTTTAATGTGCGGACCTCTTTACCGTTGACTCCGGAAAGCCGGCCCACTTTACCGCGGTATGAGAACAGTGAGGGCGAGCCGCAAGAAATGCGCTCCACTTCTGCTGAGGAGGGAGCCCACCAAGCCCATCACTGTGTCACTACATGAGTAAAAATATGCAAGCCTCCTTTTTTGGGCTGGACAGTGCAGCTCGGTAGTGGCGCGAGTCTCTAGAAAGCGTTACTCCGTATCAAGGAAATACATGCTCATTTCATGTGACGGAAGGGCTGTTGGGGGGGGGGGGGGGGGGGGGAGGGGGGTCGCGGGTTAGCAGGGCATTTATGATGGGGGTTGTGGGCTAAAAACTTTGGGAACCCCTGCTCTAGAGGGCGCTCTGGTGCAGGTCTCTACATCTCCTCTAGAGGGCGCTCTGGTGCAGATCTCCACATCTCCTCTAGAGGGCGCTCGGGTGCGGAGACCTGTCACTTCTTTAGCTTGAATGTAGTTTGAGAGTGGGGGGCAGGGCAAGACCATGACGTGCTTTGTAAAGAAGGCAACAGTTTTTAAGATTGATAAAGTTTTGAAAATGGAGAATTTTGTGTTTCTCCGGGATATTGCAGTGATGTAATGACCAAGGCTTTTGATCCAGAATTTTAATGGACTTTTTGAAGAGGGTTTCTATGGATTTGATATGTGTTTGTCCAGTGAGTGAGCAGGTTGTGATACAGCTCTAGCCCTCTTCTCCGCAGATATGACCCATGACTCATAGCCTATGTAGCTTCATTCTTATTATTAATTAAGAAAATGATAAAATATCTTATAATTAGT
Source organism: Knipowitschia caucasica (assembly GCA_964034765.1). Lineage (NCBI taxonomy): Eukaryota > Metazoa > Chordata > Actinopteri > Gobiiformes > Gobiidae > Knipowitschia > Knipowitschia caucasica. Next base: position 51,482,772 of record OZ035824.1, on the reverse strand, counting down.
GCCTAATCTGTTTGGACATAAACAATAACTCATTTTAAAAAGATGGAAAATCGTCACAGTAATCAAATGTTTGCTCCAGTATTTACATTCCATATTCCAACTGTGAGCCGCTGGCAATTAGAGAAACATACGGAGCTGAGAAGTGTGGAGCTCAGAAGGAAAAAGGCAATTATCATTCACATCCCACTGTACAATTTATTTAAATGTCACGACTCTGTAAAATTCAACACTTGTTTAACTGCAGCGTTTGTTGTCATTAGAGAAGCAGCGATTCTGAAAGGAATGAACTTTAGTTTAGTTTCAACATGCAACAATACAAAACTGTTAGTCTTCTGTATGTAACATGTGTAAAGACATGTCCAGGTCCAGTTCAGTGCTTCATCAAAAGGACCAGATTCAATGCTGTAAGGGCCCATCGATCCAGCGTTTGTAGTTAGAGAAGCAGCAATTCTGAAAGGTCTCTAGTCTCTCTCTGGTCTCTCTCTGGTCTCTCTCTCTGGTCTCTCTCTCTGGCCTCTCTCTGGTCTCTCTCTCTGGTCTCTCTCTCTGGCCTCTCTCTGGTCTCTCTCTGGTCTCTCTCTGGTCTCTCTCTGGTCTCTCTCTCTGGTCTCTCTCTGGTCTCTCTCTGGTCTCTCTCTCTGGTCTCTCTCTGGTCTCTCTCTCTGGCCTCTCTCTGGCCTCTCTCTGGTCTCTCTCTGGTCTCTCTCTGGTCTCTCTCTGGCCTCTCTCTGGTCTCTCTCTGGTCTCTCGCAGCTCGCTGGTCTCTCTCTCTGGTCTCTCTCTCTGGCCTCTCTCTGGTCTCTCTCTGGCCTCTCTCTGGTCTCTCTCTGGTCTCTCTCTGGCCTCTCTCTGGTCTCTCTCTGGTCTCTCTCTGGTCTCTCTCTGGTCTCTCTCTGGCCTCTCTCTGGTCTCTCTCTGGTCTCTTTCTGGCCTCTCGCAGCTCGCTGGTCTCTCGCTGGTCTCTCTCTTTCTGGTCTCTCTGTGGTCTCTCTGTGGTCTCTCTCTGATCTCTCTGGTCTCTCCCTGGTCTCTCTCATAGTCTCTCTCTCTCTCCCTCTCTCTCTCTCTCTCTCTCCCTCTCTCACTCGCTCTCTCTCTCTCTCTCTCTCTCTCTCTCTCTGGTCTCTCTCTCTCACTCTCTGGTCTCTCTCTCTCTCTGGTCTCTCTCTGGTCACTCTCTCTCTCTGGTCTCTCTCTCTCTCTCTCTCTGGTCTCTCTCTGGCCTCTCTCTGGCCTCTCTCTGGTCTCTCTCTGGTCTCTGTCTCTGGCCTCTCTCTCTCTGGTCTCTCTCTCTCTGGTCTCTCTCTCTGTCTCTGGCCTCTCTTTCTCTGGCCTCTCTCTGGTCTCTCTCTGGTCTCTCTCTGGTCTCTCTCTCTGGTCTCTCTCTGGTCGCTCTCTCTGGTCTCTCTCTCTGGCCTCTCTCTGGTCTCTCTCTGGTCTCTCTCTGGTCTCTCTCTGGTCTCTCTCTCTGGTCTCTCTCTGGCCTCTCTCTGGTCTCTCTCTGGTCTCTCTCTGTGGTCTCTCTGTGGTCTCTCTCTGATCTCTGTGGTCTCTCTCTGGTCTCTCCCTGGTCTCTCTCATAGTCTCTCTCTCTCTCTCGCTCTCTCTCTCTCTCTGGTCTCTCTCTCTCTCTCTGGTCTCCCTCTCACTCTCTCTCTCTCACTCTCTGGTCTCTCTCTCTCTCTGTCTCTCTCTCTCTGGTCTCTCTCTCTCTCTGGCCTCTCTCTCTGGTCTCTCTCTCTCTCTCTCTCTCTCTCTCTCTCTCTGGTCTCTGTCTCTCTGGTCTCTCTCTCTCTGGTCTCTGTCTCTGGCCTCTCTCTCTCTGGTCTCTCTCTCTCTGGTCTCTCTGTCTCTGGCCTCTCTTTCTCTGACCTCTCTCTGTCTCTGGTCTCTCTCTCTCTGGCCTCTCTCTTTCTGGCATCTCTCTCTCTCTTGCTCTCTCTCTCTCACTCTCTCTCTGGTCTCTCTCTCACTCTCCCTCTCTCTCACTCTCTCACTCTCTCTCTCTGGTCTCTCTCTCTCTCTCTCTCTCACTCTCTCTCTCTGGTCTCTCTCTCTCTCTGAATTTAAATACATTTACAAACAGAAAGAGAATGCTATAATGGCCCATCAATCCATCATTAAAGCTGCGGTACCTAACTTTCTAACCACACAACAAGGAACAATGTCATAGAATCCATGTAAATGTTCCTTGCTCTAAAACAGTCTGATTCTGTCACTAGTTTTCACCTGCACATCTATAGATCTGCCCCTAAATTAGTTTCGGTCATTTCACAGGTTAAAGCTGCACTAACTGACTTAATGTTTGTATTCATAACGAAAATTCCATCCATGCAGTGCACTGGGATATACGTCCTTTTGAAGAAAAAGTAGCGCAGGTTTGTGCTGGCGTGACATTTTATTTTATCACAGCGGACCACTGGCCCCCACTTTCTTGAGAAAATCTACAGGTCTGTGGTTAGCACAGACAGCTGAGGCTAACCTGAAGCTTCCCGAGCCTTTGTTACCGGTTTCTGCTTACTCAGCGAAACAGCCAAAAGAAAGTCTTGTTCCTCCGCACTTCCCAGTTTAATCATTCTATGGTCACGCCACGTTCAAATGTGCGATCAAATTGTGAGACGTGAGCTCCATATACAGTTAGCATGAGCAGGATTATTTACAATTGCATGTGTTTGCAGTCAATAATATTGGGGGGAAAACAGCATATTCAACCATTCCCTTCGGTGGTAGTTTAAGGAGTTACAGGTGGAAAGCAGTTTTATTCCCTTCATGTACTTGTTTCACCATTTTTGATATTATCATTCTAAAACAACAAATAACAAAATATGACCACGAAATGCACTGTATTTCTTCTTAAAGCAATTCTTATTCACGATGAACATTTTAGAGAATAAACTGTAGCTTACTCTGACTACAGCGAACAGTTGAAAACAATGAGAGAATAAGAACACGGTGGAACCTTAAGGCTCTCTTGCACTTTTCAAATGGTCACAAATATCTGCTTCTTCGTCGGTGTTATTCCGGGACATATGGTCACATTGTTGAAATTGGGATTTTCCTTATCTTCCTCTGCACAACTAAACTATGCTTGTTTCAGCAGAGTGTTTGGGTACTTGTGACTTTGTAAAAAATGAGGACATGGCTCTATAAACTGCCAAATATTATAGTTAACATAATTATAAAGAGACTGAATAATGAGCCATTGTGGACTTTGGCTTTAGCTGCGTACTGCATATCTGGGGGAATTATGCTGGTTTTATTTTCTAACTAGATTTTGTGTGCTCCTTACTACTGTCCTGTATGTGCGCTGCAACACAGAAATGTCCCCCTTCCCTTCCAGTATTTTCTATGTTCTAATTCAGTGTATTGTGGATAGTAGATAGTAGATAGATTATTAAATTACTAGTACTGTCACTACTTTTTGTCCTATAGCCCAGAGTTACCAAGAGATGAAGCTGCCTCATGGTTGACATACCGACAACAAGACTAATCTGTCTCTGGTCTCCCTGGTCTCCCTGGTCTCCCTGGTCTCCCTGGTCTCCCTGGTCTCCCTGGTCTCCCTGGTCTACCTGGTCTCCCTGGTCTCCCTGGTCTCCCTGGTCTCCCTGGTCTACCTGGTCTCTCTCCGGTCTAAGTGAGTAAGTATTCAATCATTCATTCATTTTCAAGCCCTTTTATTGTCCATTTCTGGGTCAGGGGGGTGTCAATGAGAGCTGCCACCCGACGCTCATAGCACCAGTCCCTCGCTGATCCTCTGCAGGGGCTTCAGGCAACGTGGGGTTAAGTGTCTTGCCCAAGGACACAACGACAGTAGACATCAGTGGGAGCAGTTGGAGCAGTTTTATACCCCCCATATACTTGTTTCACCATGTTCACTAATTGAACTCACTACCTCGAGGCTCAAAGGCCACTGCTCTACCAACTGAGCTATACTGTCGCCCCCAGTAAGTAAGTAAGTAAGTAATCTTTATTTATATACTGCCTTTCACAGACCAGAGTCACAAAGCGGTTTACAATTGTTATTTTTGGGCACTTGTCTCTCACTCCACACAGAGATGGGAGCGGGGTCGCCGAACAGGAGGCGCATGCCAGAACTATTGGACATGTTTTTAGTGGCAGGGGAAACCGGAGTACCCGGAGGAAACCTACACAGACACAGGGAGAACATGCAAACTCCACTCAGAAAGGCCCTGGTCCGACCGGGAATCGAACCCAGGACCTTCTCAGCCACCGTGCCGCGACACTGGTCTCTCTCTCTGGTCTCTCTCTGGTCTCTCTCTGGTCTCTCTCTGGTCTCTCTCTGGTCTCTCTCTCTGGTCTCTCTCTGGTCTCTCTCTGGTCACTCTCTGGTCTGTCTCTGGTCTTTCTCTGGTCTCTCTCTGGTCTCTCTCTGGTCTCTCTCTCTGGTCTCTCTCTGGTCTCTCTCTGGTCTCTCTCTGGTCTCTCTCTGGTCTCTCTCTCTGGTCTCTCTCTGGTCTCTCTCTCTGGTCTCTCTCTCTGGTCTCTCTCTGGTCTCTCTCTCTGGTCTCTCTCTGGTCTCTCTCTCTGGCCTCTCTCTGGTCACTCTCTGGTCTCTCTCTGGTCTCTCTCTGGTCTCTCTCTGGTCTCTCTCTGGTCTCTCTCTGGTCTCTCTCTGGTCTCTCTCTGGTCTCTCTCTGGTCTCTCTCTGGTCTCTCTCTAGATAGATAGATAGATATGTACAGTAGGTAGGTAGATAGATACTTAATTGATCCCCTGTAGGAGAAATTCAGATGTCCAGCAGCAGAAGACTCATCCAGGTTTGTTGTACAGTCTGACAGCCGAAGGAACAAAAGATCTCTTAAAACGTTCCGTTCGGCAGCGCAGTGATAGGACCCTGTTGCTACGATGACTCCTCTGAGAGGCCATAGTGTCATGCAGAGGGTGTCTGGAGTTACCCAGGATGCACTGCATTAGAGCCCTCATCCTTCTCTCCAGCACAGCTCCCACAGAGTCCACACTTCTCCCCATCACAGAAACACATTTCATGACCAGCCTGTATAGGCGGGTTCTGTCTCTGCTTGTTTCGGACCGTGCCTCCTCTTTGCTCTGGATCAGAACAATATCTTCAGAGCTGCTAGGACATGCTGCCATTTTCCAGCGCATTCAAATCATAACAATGAGGGACACAAACCTAGATTTAGATCCATCCGCGCTAAAATAAAGAAACTTTTGGCGCAAATGTAACTCCACTACATTGGCCAACGTAACTAAACCCATGTAACTAGTTCCTCACTCTTAAATACATTTTCACATGCATTCATTTGGCCTCTGTCATGTATTTTTACTTTTTCAGACAGAAAAGGCAAAAAGACAGGACCACCCTCACTCAGCCAATCAGCTCCCAGCCTAAAGAGTCAAATAGTGACTCACAGCTCATTCTCTAATGTGTGCAAACGAAAACCTGTTTCCTAATCAGATGAAGACAGCAGGTTTTGATCTCATTAGGAACTTAAATTATCTATGAAACAAAAGTTGTGTACCCCAGCTTTAATTACTGACTAGTATTCTCATTGCGTGCGAGTTTGTATTGAAAGATTTGTTGAGACACATTTTGATCATCCTGTTCTTTTTCACTTCTTTTCATCTCCGTTGTGGTGTCGGGCGCTTCAAAACTTGGAATAAACTGTGGGGAAATGCCAAAAGATGCAAAATAAAAGCTTTACTGTAACCTTTGATGGTGAAAGCACACAGAGGACCCTCCTGAGGTAGCATGGTGGAGGGAGGGGATCTGAACTTTTCACAGCGAGCCCTTTTGTGGCGTCAGAATTCCAGGCTGGATGTCAAATAAAGATGCCTCAGTCTCTGTTTTACCGAAGCAATCACATGGTCCGAGCGGCTGTGAACAAACTGCAGTCTGTGCCGAGACTTTGCACAATCACACAGTTATAAAGGCACAGAGAAGACACTCATGCACGCTGAAAATTGAAAAGATGTTGTTTGTCTGGTTAATTAGAGTATTTTATGACACTGTTCTCTCGATCCCAAAGTGTTACATTTACTAATTTTTGTGTAGAAATGCATTAAAGACTCATTTGTGGTCCAGATGAACAACCATTGCATTTTGGGATGTGCCCCTAATAGCTTTCATACACTGATCAGATATTGTATACTGATTATTATATTAGTAAATGTTGCCTTAACGAAGATGCCTCACAATGTTCGTAAACCTTTCATCTTCATTTGATGTAAAACGGTTTTATATTTCACATTATTCATGATGGGGAACCTATGTGTTATTGTCAAAAACATGACGGACGTGTCAGAATTTGATGCAGAAATAAGACCAAGCAAGAGTTAAATATAAAAGAATATTTTATTATATACTATATACTATATACTATACCCCCACTGACAGATCAAGGCTCTGCTCACACTCAGAGAGCAGCCGTCCTCCTGTGGACTCACCACCTGCAGAGGGTCAGTGAGGGGCTGGTGCTATGAGACTTGGGTGGCATCTCTGACTGTCACCCCCCTGACCCAGAAATGGATTAAAGGGTAGAAAATGGATGGATGGATGGATGGATTTTATTATCTTTACAAAGTAGAGCATCGGCCTTTGAGCCTGAAGGTCGTAGGTTCGAATCCACCACGAGACCTACTTCATGACTCCTACTGATGACTGCTGTTGAATGACTGCAGAAATGGATTAAGGGGAAGAAAATATATGGATGGATGCAAAGGAAGGTTTCTCACCCATCATCTGTACTTCTTAGCAAGTTTTCCCGACGTTTCGTCCTCAACCTAGCGGACTTCTTCAGGGAATGAATTCTCGGACCGCGCGTTGGAGATTTATAACCTATGGGTGTGGTTAGCCACACCCTAATCCTGATACTAACTCGTAAACAATCTACGGTCTGCTTGATGTAGAAGGGAGCAGGTCTAACAACCCTGCTGAGGCTAACGACCCTAACTCCTTAGCATGTCACAGACCTATTGTCTGCTGGGATGCTCAAGTGGAGTGCAGGTCTCACCCCTCCTAACTCATTAGCATGTCACTGACCTTGTCCCAAGTTAGGGCGTTGTTTTTAGGATGTCGTCATAGATGCGAGGCAAAACAAATCTTCCCTCCTCCTCTGTTAAGAGAAGGTTTTTGTTTCCTCACAAAAATGGCTTCTTTCACCCTCTCTCAAACCAATTCTTCTCCCGAGCCAGAATTTTAACTTCTGTGTCATCCACCGTGTGGTTGGAGGCCTTGAGGTGGAGATGAACAGCCGACTGTGGCCCACTAGAGTTTTCTCTACGATGTTGGTAAAGTCGTTTCTGTAGAGTCTGTTTGGTTTCTCCAATATAGTGGTCAGTGCACTCCTCTTCACTACATTTAATTGAATACACCACATTGCTCTGTTTGTGTCTGGGTGTTTTGTCTTTGGGATGCACTAATTTCTGTCTTAACGTGTTGAAAGGTTTGAAATACACAGGGATTTTGTGTTGCCTAAAGATTCTTTGTAGTTTCTCTGAAACTCCCGCCACATACGGTAAGGACACGCCTCTCCTCCTACTTTCTTCTGTCTGTTGGACCGTGTCTCTGGCCTTTCTCGTCCTTTGGGCTTTAGTAAAAGACCACTTGGGGTAGCCACATCTGGAAAGTGCTCTCTGAACATGTTTGGTTTCTCTGTTCTTTCCCTCCGAGCTTGTGGGGACCTGGTGGGCTCGGTGTTGAAGCGTTCTAATGACCCCGAGTTTATGTTGTAGCGGATGATTTGAGTCAAAGGCCAGGTACTGGTCAGTGTGAGTGGACTTTCTGAAGACCTCATTCTCTAATTGTCCGTTCTCCAGTATGATGACCTTACAATCTAGAAAGGCGAGTTCACTCTCCTTAGCATCCTCGCGAGTGAAATTTATAAAAGGGTCCACCGAATTAATGTGTGCTGAAAATGGTTCCACTTCCTGTTTCTTTAACTTAACCCATGTATCGTCTACATATCGAAACCAATGGCTTGGCGCTGTCCCTTGGTAAGAGCCCAGGGCTTGTTCCTCCAGTTTCTCCATATACAGATTGGCCACTATAGGAGAGACTGGGGAGCCCATCGCACAGCCATGAATCTGTCTAAAGAAGGTGCCTCTAAATTGGAAATACGTGGTGTTAAGACACATTTCAAGTATTTCACAGATGTGGTCAGCTGTTAGTTTTGTTCTCTCCCCTAGTGTGGCGTCTTTCTGTAGGCTTTCTCTTACAGCCTCCACCGCCTCTGTAATAGGGACCGACGTAAAAAGCGATGTCACATCAAACGAGACCATTGTCTCATCTGTGTCAAACTGGAGGTGTTTGATTTTATTTACAAATTCTTTTGTGTTTTCTATGTGATGGTGGGTGTTACCCACCAAAGGAGCCAGAATGGTTTTGAGGTGTTTAGCCAGGTTGTAGGTGATAGAGTCTATTGGCGCTTTTCCACAGCACCGGCACTACACCACTCTACACGACACGGCGCGTTACTTTTGCATTTCCACTAGCGTTGAAGCTAGGTATTGTGTTCTATTTTCGGACCGCCTCTGGAGCGGTTCCAAAAAGCTACACGCTCGTGACGTAAGCGGACTGCCTACGCTATTGGCCAACGGCTCTCTCACACTATTGGCCAACGACTGTCGTCACTGGTAGCGTCATAAGTGCGACGTCTGACCGTATTGAGAGACAAGATTCAACCCCGCCATTTTTAAAACTGCCCTGTGAGCATACGCACTGCACTCGAGAAATGGAATCCAGCAAGCCGCAAAAGTCCACACCGTGGTCTGTTGATGAGGTCCAAACATTTCTGTCTTTACTGGCCGAAGACAGAATACAGAAGGAGCTCGATGGCAGTACGCGAAATGAGAAGGTCTATAAAGAGATCGCCCAGCTCTTGCTAACACACGGTTACCACCGTACGCATCAGCAGTGCAGGGACAAGATTAAGAAGATGAAGTGTGATTACCGGGCCATAAAGGACCACAACGGCCGAAGTGGGGTCAATCGGAAGACCTGGAGGTGGTATGCCGAGATGGATGCCATTTATGGCCACAGGCCTGCAAACAATGGACGGGAGTGTGCTCTGGACTCTTCTTCCACGTCGAGAATGGGCGATAATGGTACTGTAAGTGCTTTGTAACTTTTATCTGTAGTTATTGTGAAAATGCATTATCACGTAACCTGTGGCTCAATGCCCACTGGAATGTATTTATTCATGTAAACGTTTGATTGTTGTCTGCTGTACAAAGTGAGCTAGCAACTTTAAGCTATCGATAGCAAGCTGCTAACACGTGCTACATCTTGCCATTTCACGTGTTGCCATTCAGTTTTGTGCTTTTACTTAAGTCGTTGTGTGTGTTTGTCTTATTATAGAATCCCTTGTCGCAAGTGAAGCGTCGAACGACCCCCCAAGGTCCCCGTCTCCAATCCCTCCAGAACCAGCTGCTGCTTCGACGCCTGATGCGTTCCCTTCGATAGCGAGCGACACGTCTAGCAGCGCACAGCGTGTGGTCACGGGTAAGGCAAACATAATACATGATCGATAGATATTTTATTCATCACCCTGGGAGAAATTCATGTCCTATAGCAGCAAAAAAAAAATAATACAACTACATTGATACTGTGCCGCAACAGTGCAGCTCTATACCGACACCTGGTGGATCTCAGAAGAAATTGCATTCAACTCGGTGAAGTATGTCCAATTAATGCATAGTTTGGACACTATCACCCTAGCTTTAGAGAATGTCAATAAAAAAGGAATCGGACCACCTGTCCTGTTACCGCTTCACATTCTCATTAGCAGCGTCGGGAGAGACGACCAAAGAGCAATTTACGTCACCGCTAATGTGTTTTGATTCTCAGGGCAACCAGCTTAAACATTCTTTCCTATATTCCCCATTGTGCCCGGTTAATCTACTAGGCAGAGACCTTATGTGCAGACTCAATTTAAATCTGCTCTCAACACCAAGCGGCCTACGGGTGGTACACGCTAGTGAGCTAGCAAACGCTCCATGCTTCACAGGCATGCACAAGGAGGCACCGGTCCCAAAAGTTAACTACCACTGGAAATTGACACCAAACCCTGAGATTGTTAAGTTATTAGCCACAACAGTGGATAGAGTTAAGCCCACACAAAATTTGGAGGTCAACCACGCGAACGACCTAAGCTGCTCTCTCCGATCGTTCCCAGACAATAACTTAGAATTTGAAAATTCATGGCTTCAGGGTAGTGACGATAGGCTACAAACGGAGTATGTTTATTGGGATAGGCACTATTCTGTGGTATCTGTGTTACTTTATGAGCAACAAAAACATTTTACCGACCCACTATGTCCCACTTTGCACATAGCTTTGTCCAAACCCACGACTGCAGCGTGGAGTGAGGCCTCTGTCCTTATTGATAAGTGTAGCAATGCTGGGGACTGGACACAGGTCCAAGATGAGGACACATGGTTCTCTGAAAATGCTAACGCTTGGAGAAGCCCTTTTAAGTCTTCTCTCGCAGCAAGCCGACATGTGTGCTTTGATCATGACAGCATGACTTCAGTCCCACAGGGGACAGAGCTCATGCTGTCAGCAGCGGATGCAGAGGCCACGCCTGCACTTCGCGCGGTCCCAGAGGGACTGTGGGCAAAAGGCCCAACCGACGTGGGCCTCATCAAAAATTGTGAGCCAGTTATAATTGTGCCTAAATCTGATTTCCGTCCGTGCAGGAAGCAGTATCCCTTGCGTGAGGAGGCTATCAAGGGAATTACACCAGTCTTCGAAGCGCTACGGGGGAGTGGTGTAATCGTCCCTTGCAAGTCCGGGGGCGTTTGCAGCCCCATCCTCCCAGTAAAAAAACACACTGATCCAGGGGCGCCTGAAAAGTGGCGGTTTACGAATGATCTTAAAGCTGTAAATGATGCTGTAGCTCCCATGGTGGCAGTGGTACCAAATCCATACACGATCCTGAGTCAGGTTCCGCCTGAAGCTAAATTTTTCTCTGTTGTTGATTTGGCTAATGCATTTTTCTCTGTTCCAGTGCACGGAGATTCCCAATTCTGGTTCGCGTTTTCGTTTGGCGGGCGCATATATAATTTCACCCGCCTCTGCCAGGGTTTCCGCGATGCACCCACAATATTCAATGCGGCCTTACGTGAATCCCTGGCCCCGTTGGTTCTGTCGCCAGGTACGGCGCTCCTCCAGTACGTAGACGACCTCTTACTCTGTGCTTTGGACGAGAAAACATGCGAAACCGACACTGTGACCTTACTTCAGCATCTGCATGCAGAAGGTCACAGAGCCAGTTTGTCCAAATTACAGTTTGTAAAGAAGGAAGTTGTCTTCCTTGGCCACGTGATTTCTGAACACGGCAAAAGCCTTTCCACCAACAGAGTGGCGGCAATCCAAAACCTTCCAAAACCCCAGACTAAAAAACAATTAATGTCATTCTTAGGGATGTGCTCCTACTGTCGACAGTTTATTCCCAACTATTCAGTATTGGAAACTCCGCTCGGTGCACTCATACATGGGAAGGGTCTGCGCACATGTGACAAGATCACATGGACCCCAGAAGCTGAAAAATCTTTCTGTGATCTGAAAATTGCCCTACAAAGCCCACCCACACTAGGTCTCCCTGATCCAACCCGCCCATTCACCCAGACTGTGGATGAGCGATGTGGGTGCATGGTGTCGGTACTTTTGCAGTCTCACGGAGGGCCATTGAGACCCACTGCTTATTTCTCAGCAAAACTCGATCCCGTGGCAGCAGGGCTGCCTCGCTGCCTGCGGGCTGTGGCTGCTGCTGAGAAAGCGGTCCTAGCATCCCGTGACCTTGTGGGATACACTGAATTAACCTTGCTTGTGCCTCATGCTGTTTCCCTGATCCTGTTAGAGCAGAAAACCTCCCACCTTTCTGCGGCTCGCTGGCTGAAATACAACACGGTGCTCCTTGAACTTCCCAATGTCACGGTACAGCGATGCACCCAGCTGAACCCCTCCTCACTGCTGCCCACCCCAGAGGAAGGGGAGCCACACTGCTGTATCGCCACAATAGAACAGATATGCACTCCCAGGCCAGACCTGAAAGAGGTGCCTCTGACTAATCCTGATTTGATTCTTTATACAGACGGATCAGCATCACGTGACCACACTGGGAAGAACCGAGTCGGCTATGCTGTGTGCTCTGATTTTGATACTATAGAATCTGGTAGTTTGCCCCACCACCATTCAGCACAAACCGCTGAACTGGTCGCGCCCACCGGGGCTTGTGAGCTGGCAGAGGGCAAAACTGTTAACATATTCTGTGATACGCGCTATGGTTTCTCAGTGGTGCACGACTGGGGGGCACTCTGGAAGCACCGCAATTTCATGAAATCTGATGGTAAACCAATTCTTAATTCCACACAGGTTGAACGTCTGCTGAAAGCTGTCATGTTGCCCTTGGAGATCGCTGTATGCAAATGCCAGGCCCACACTAATGCCATTGATCCCATCTCTGCAGGGAATCGGCGCGCGGACAAAGCCGCAAAGGCAGCGGCATACGCACCCCTACACACACACACACACTACCTCACTCAAGACGTTGATATTTTCTCCTCTTTGTCAGCAATGCAGGCGCTGGCTACTCCGGCAGAGACAGCGATGTGGGAAGGAAATGGGGCCCAACGACGGCATGGTGTGTGGCTGGGACCAGACAGCAAACCGTGCTTACCACGGCATTTCTTCAGACATTTTGCAATTTTAGCACATGGCCGAGACCATGCCTCGAAAGGAGGAATGCGTGATTTAATCACACAAAATTGGTATACAAAGGGGTTTACGGCATTTGCACAAAGATTCTGCCAAACATGCGCTATCTGCCTCGCGCACAACCCAGGTAAGTCTCAAATAATACAACAGGCTGCTCATCCCCCGCCCCTGCGCCCATTTCAACATGTCCAAATGGACTTTGTCGAACTCACACCATGCCAAGGTAAGAAATACTGTCTGGTTCTTGTCGATCTCTGGTCCAAATGGACTGAAGTATTTGCATGTAAACACGCCACGAGCAATGCGGTGGTAAAAGCTCTGCTCACAGAAATTGTACCACGATGGGGTGTCCCTGAAAAAATCTCTAGTGACAATGGCAGCCACTTTGTAGCAAAAGTCATTGAGGAAGTAGGTGAATTTCTGGGCATTGACATACGTAAACATTGCAGTTACGCCCCCTGGAGCGGAGGGGCGTGCGAGCGAGAGAATGGCACTCTGAAAAACAAACTTGCTAAAATCTGCGAACAGACAGACCTGTCTTGGATCAAAGCTCTGCCGCTAGCCCTCATGTACATGCGGATGAGAGTCAGGTCAAGGTCAAACCTAAGCCCATTCGAAATCCTCTTCGCCAGACCACCCAACTTGGGCGTGGGACCCCCGACCAGAGATCTACCAAGCACCTCTTTGTGTGATGACGACATGTTGTCCTACTGTAAGGAAATTAATGCACTTTTGTCCTCTATTTCTGCCCAGGTCAGGAGCGCGCTGCCACAAGCTGCGCAGGCGGCCCTGCACAGGATCAAGCCAGGCGACTGGGTCCTGGTGAAGGAAACGAGACGAAAGCATTGGCGGTCCAAGCGCTGGCTCGGCCCATTCCTCGTCCTCCTGGTGACGGACACTGCCGTCAAGGTCGCGGAGAGGACAACTTGGATCCACGCCAACCACTGTCGTGCGGTGCTGCCACTGAGGGCCATAGACGAGGACACCGAGGGCGCGGACGGACCAGGCCCATCCGCGGCTCCCTACGCTGTAGAGGTCGGCAGGCGTGCGACCACCGTCGGTGAAGCAGGCCAACAACAACACCCAGAGAATCCCAGCGTTGCCGAGGCAACCCCCCTCTGCCCAACTCCCCAGCCCCCGGACCCCAAGGCCACACCCCAAACCCGGAGCACCCTGCCCAACCGAGTGCTGAGGCCGAGGCTTCAACGCAAATAGAGCCTTGCCGCTCCAAGACCAAACATCGCCATGGCCACACTGACACTACTTTCCGTGATGACTGTGTTTATTATGGTAATATTGTCTTCCTCTGAAACTCAAAACCCTGTGATTCAAGCCATGACACGCACTACACGCAGCCTTGCTCCCGACGACACTGCTTGGTTGGAGGCCTTGAGTAAATCCTACAAACATTCTACAGTTTATTCACTCAACCTTTGGTATCAGTATGCAAAATACGTCGCAGATAGCCACAATAGATCCAATTGCTACGTATGCACCCACCTTCCTATAGCCGCCGCTAACCCCCACATAATTCCCTTACCGGTGCCAAATATTTCCAGAATCATCCCTCACACCCTGGTTTCAATGTCCGATCCCAGGGCTCCAGCAATGTTTTTTGCGGTGCCCCCAAAACTCAAGCCCCTTGCCCAGGGAGAGCTGCGTCTCAAATCCGGCAGCCACCCTGGGGAAGAGCCAATCTTCGGCCCAGTGCACATCAAACCTGGCTCCAAATTTATATGCTACACCCACTCCTGGTCTCGGGCCAACACCAGTCTTACTCTCCCGAAAGAGCCCATCCATGTGGGAAATATCCCACTTGAGTTCTGCTCTATTGTATATAGCCCCTGCACATACATGGCCAACAGCAGCAAACTTAACGATTCCCAGGCAGCCCCGGGAAGCATGTGTGTCCCGTACTATACGGTACCAGACATTTTAGGAACGCAGCCCGTAGAGTCTCACATGTATCTGTGCGGATATCGCATGTATGACTGTCTGCCCGCAACATGGGAGGGACGCTGTGCGGCCGCCCTTCCTGCCGACCATTCATACATCATCTCCACACTCCCTAAGGCCCAACACCGAGACAAGAGAGAACTCTACACACCACACGACCCCCTGTGGGGCACTAATGTACCCAATGATCACAAATTATGGACCACAGGCCAGAAAATAATGTTAGCATTATTTCCCAGCCTGGGTGTAGGTAAACTAATGCTAAGGACGGAGACCCTGAGCTATAGGTTCTCAGGTTTTGTCAATACCACAGTGTCCATACTTGAATCACAGAGAGTTGAACTTCACGACCTACGTGCCGTTGTTCTTCAGGACCGGTTGGTCCTGGACCACCTGACCGCGTCTGTGGGAGGCGTATGCACGATCATCGGGTCGTCCTGCTGTACATATATTCCGGCCAATGATGAGGACGGAGGTCTTATCCAACAGGGCATAGCCAATCTGACTAGACTCCGGGACGCCATACAGGCGGACAATGTCACGGACACTCCCCACGGCCTGGACTGGCTCTTGTCCTCCTGGCGAAGTGTGCTCATTAATCTTGGTTTAGCCCTATTGACTGTTATGATTTTATTTTCATGTGTATTACCCATGGTGTTTCGGGCCGTTGGTAAAATGATATCCACTCACTTTGTGTCCATTCAACACAGAGACCCCGAGGCGGACCTGGCCGCGGTCCCACTGAACTCCGATCCTGATTATATCAGCGATTCGGACGACGACTTTGTCTAATGTTTTTCTTTCTTGGTTACTTTGTTTTTATTTTCCCACTTGTTCCGCCCACAATTTAGGGGGAGGGTATCACAGTGAAGAGTTTTGACCACACCCCGTAATACAAGAGGCTTGGGTGACGGCGGGGCAACCTGCCCATCAACAACTCTTCTTTTACTCAGGGGCCAAGGTCAATACTCACCCACTTGAATGTGATCTCTGTAAAACTGGGGTTTTTACATTATCACGGGAAAGGAGTGTGATGGCAATCAATCAGTATTCAGGCAACTTCCTGTAACAGGAAGGAGCAACTCTGCCTGCTCCTATTATTATGCTACTTCCCCAGGAAGGGGCCGGGCCCCCCCGACACCTACAGACAATGGCATAAACCACTGCCTCACTCTCGCCCCCCTTTTGCCTTCTACATATCTATCAGACTCTGTATGTGCATGTTCTACACCCTGCGGTCTATCCCATCCCTGTCTCTTCCGTGTCTTGCATCTATATGAAGTGCCTCTTCTGCTATTGTCTGTCTGTTCACACCCCTGTCTCAGACGGCGCCAAGGCATTTCCATATGCCTCCTCATCTGTGGCCCCCTCCAATCTGTTGTGGGCGGGACTGACTTTCTTGTTGCTCTGTATACACCAGACGGGGAGCTCCGTGCCTCCAGAGCTGGTAATACTGCCTTGGTATCTGTTGCTTGCTCTCCACACGCGTGTGATTCCAATAAACTTACGCTTTTGATAAGACAAGGACCTTTTGAGTTTCCTCCTTCATTTTGGTCTGAAACTGCCTCCACAACACAATACTTGCACAACATTGATATTTACTCAGAGCAGTATAATGACTGTTTAAAACATGCAACAGTTCTAATGATAACATAGTTTGGAGTCTACATTAGCACCACTGTGTTTGCAATGAGCACGGCTCTGCAAGAAGGCAAGGTCAAAGGTGAGTTGAAATCGGAGTCAAAATGTCAGCGTGAAGTGGTCAGCGCGAATGGAAAGGTCGTTTTTAGGTGTGAGAATCCATGTATTGGGATCTAGATCAGAGATAATACCTTTCATTGTAAAACAGTGTACACAAAATATGGCTTATTACAATGTTGAGAAAATATCTACTTGAAAAAATGTTCCAGAGAACCCCAAAACTAACGAATGAGCCGCCGCATTCTCCAGATTACTTTGCACTGAAATCGGCCGCCCTAATGCAACAGTGTTTTAAATGCTCTCGGACAATCACTGGAGAAAAGGATGAGTACAGTTCTTTTAGATAAATGAAAGACGGGAGAGTCCGGTGCCATAAACCAGCCCCAGCCCCAGCCCCCATGTCCCGCGGGCTGCCAGAGCTGCTCCTATATCTGCTTTATGGACCTCCGATAAGAGCCGAGCCAAGCCTAAATCAACTTGACGTGGCATTTGCGCTGAGTTGTAGCTCTAATTTTATACAGAACCAGTGATGAATAGAAAAAAGCACTTAGAGGAAAAGCGCTACAGCTCTTTTTTTAGAGGAAGAAACCAACTTGGATCACAGGATTACATTAAAAAGGCGTGTAGTATGGCATGTTGATAAAATATATATATATACTGGGACAGAGACAAACTACAGCGGTCCAGATGGAAAAGGCTCAGTGATGGATTTTCAACATTTGCACGTACGAAGGGACATGTTTTGGTTTAGTTTGTATAATCTTAGTAATACGACCAGTGTTATTAGGCTTAGAACATGCAACAGATGGCACTTTCAATCAATGAAATATTAATGTATTTCTGTTTGAATTTTATTTATTTTTAATTTCACCTTTACTTAACCAGGAAAGTCCCATTGAGGTTAAGAACCTCTTTTTCAAGGGAGTCCTGGACAAAAGTTACATTACAGATTATAAAAAACAGTCACATACATATTATAAAAAGCATTCAATGAAATAAGTTCAGATAATTTCCATAATAATAATAATTCATTTTATTTCATGCTGCCTTTCAAGACACCCAATATAATAAATAGAGAATAGGCCAGTTTTAAAAAAGGTAACCTAACTTTTTACCCCTATTCTTTGTATTTTAGATTTGAGAATTTCCAGAGAGTCCAACTGTTGCATGTCGAGCGGTAGAATGTTCCGGAGTTTGGGGGCAGGGTGGGTGGGTGCTCCGGCCCCCATCGTGGCCATTTTGACAGTGAGGACCGTGGAGAGAGCACTGAGTGGAGAGAGCGAGAGAAGTTCTTTAAATGCATCGGTTCGACTCGGTGAAAGCTGGGTACTTAATTTATTTTTACGTTTTTTTGTCCCGAGAGAGAATATAAGCACTGTCTTTATCTTATTAGACAACATTTTAAAAAGTATTGTTTAGGACACTCTTACTCAAGTAAACATTTTTTTTATTGTGTCTCCGTCCTGTGTTTGTGTTGGGCCTGAGCCTATTGCTGGGAGAGACCTGTTTATATGATCTCTCTCCATTCTCTCCCACTCCTTCCCCCTATAACCTGTCTCCCCCATCTACTTCGCCTCCACTTCTCGCTCCTCTCCCCCTGACGCCCCTCTCCCTTATCTCTTCCCTCTCCTTCTACTTCGCCCTTCCTTTCCCCCTCCCTTCTCACTCTCCCCTCTTCGTCTCCTCTCCCCCCTCCCTCCAATCTCCACTCCCGTCTCCATTCTCTCTCTCCCCTCTCCGTCCACTCCAGTCTCCCTTCTCTCTCCCTTCTCCTTCCTCTCTCCCATTTTTCCCCCCTCTCCTTCCTCTCTCCCATCTCTCCCCTCTCATTACCCTCTCCCTTCTCCTTCCACTCTCCAAACTCTCTCCCCTCTCCACCAACTCTTCACTCCCGTCTCCATTCTCTCTCTCCCCTCTCCGTCCACTCCAGTCTCCCTTCTCTCTGCCCTCTCCCAACTCTCTCCCTTCTCTTTCCCCTCTCCCCTGTCTCTCCCCTCCCCTTCTCCTCTCCCCTCTCCCTCTCCCCTCTCCTTCCTCTCTCCCCTCTCCTTCCCCTCTGCCCTCTCTTTCCTCCCCCCCTCTCCTCCCTCTCCTACCTCCCTCCTCTCTCCTCTCCTTCCTCTCTCCCCTCTCTCCTTCCTCTCTCCTCCCTCTCTCCCCCCTCTACCCTCTCCTTCCCCTCTCCCCTCTCTCCTCCCTCTCCTTCCCCTCTCCTCTCCCCTCTCTCCTCCCTCTCCCCTCTCCTTCCCCTCTCCCCTCTCTCCTCCCTCTCCTTCCTCTCTCCCCTCTCTCCTCCCTCTCCCCTCTCCTTCCTCTCTCCCCTCTCCTTCCTCTCTCCTCCCTCTCCCCTCTCCTTCCCCTCTCCCCTCTCTCCTCCCTCTCCTTCCCCTCTCCTCCCTCTCCCTCTCTCCTTCCCCTCTCCCTCTCTCCTCCCTCTCCCCTCTCCTTCCTCTCTCCCCTCTCTCCTCCCTCTCCCCTCTCCTCTCTCTCCTCCCTCTCCTTCCCCTCTCCCCTCTCCTCCTCCCTCTCCCCTCTCCTTCCTCTCTCCCCTCTCTCCTCCCTCTCCCTCTCCCCTCTCTCCTCCCTCTCCTTCCTCTCTCCCCTCTCTCTCCTCCCTCTCCCCTCTCCTTCCTCTCTCCCTCTCTCCTCCCTCTCCCCTCTCCCCTCTCTCCTCCTCTCCTTCCCCTCTCCCCTCTCTCCTCCCTCTCCCCTCTCCTTCCTCTCTCCCCTCTCTCCTCCCTCTCCCCTCTCCCCTCTCTCCTCCCTCTCCTTCCTCTCTCCCCTCTCTCCTCCCTCTCCCCTCTCCTTCCTCTCTCCCCTCTCTCCTCCCTCTCCTTCCTCTCTCCCCTCTCCTTCCTCTCTCCTTCCCCTCTCCCCTCTCTCCCCCCTCTCCTTCTGTCTCATGCCTCAGTGTGGACTGAAGGCTCCTGATCTCTGTCTGCAGAATGTTTATTTGCTTTCTCCTGTTATCCGTCAGAGGTTTACAGCTGCTCAGTGTAGACACAGTGCATGTGGCCTGTTCCAGAGCTCAGCCAAATGGATTAAATTAGACTTTGGTGGGGATTTAGGAAAAAAAGCACACTGCCATAAACTGCGACAAAGATGGCACACTTTCTATTGGGCTTAGTGTAAAGTTTACAGATATGATGAAATAAGATCAGATAAAAAAATAACCTTTATGAGAAATGTCAGCGTCATCGTAGCGCACATTACACGACATAGATGTAAGAGACCTCAGGGAAAAGCCCACGTCAAAAAGATACAAGATAATAGTCCATTTATTCAAGAAAACATTATAAACACATCATACACTCTGATCTTTCTAACACAATCTGAGACAAGCCGTAGGATTTTAGCTATAATTACACTTGGGAGACTGTATCCTGCGTGCCACATTATCTATAGTCCTGTATAGATATTTATACACAATATCTGTACAGGACACTTTTGATTCAAGGATGTATGATTCAATACAATTCAGAAACAATGGCTTTAGATCAGTAATGCTCAAGCCCATTTTAAAGCTGATGTCAATAACTCACATTCTCACAAGACGATCATCAGATCCATTACTACTCACTTCCGTCAATAGACGCAGCGTGAGCGGGAGAGAAGTCTTTAGGAGTTAGTGCGCGGACATAGTGCTCCTCGTATTATTACGCCTCACAATGTAGTACCTCTGTTTATCCGCTGAGAAAATCGACATTTCTGTGTTACTATACTTTGTAGAGTAACACGTCACGTAACTGTATTTAAACAGGGAACACGTGGAAGAGTTTGGTAGCTTCTAACAGGAGCTGATTTGGTACTATACAGTCTGTGGAAGAGGCTGTGTTTGTGCTGCGTTTGCATGACAGAGTGCACGGACAAAGATCACACAGGTGCATATCAACTAGTCTAAGGTAAGAACATGTGTCAGTATGTAAACACGGAGGCCTATTCCTTTAAGGCTGCAGTACAAAAGTTTCAAATTAATAGAAAAATGTAAACAAATTCAACAAACACGTTCTTCACTCTCAAATCAGTTTGGTTCCATCGCTAGTTTTCACTTGCATGAAGTTTTCAGTCTCTGTCACATTTTTAGATCACCTTTTTTAGACAGAAACATGAAAAAGAGTGGACCACCCTCACTCATCCAAGACCATCCCCAAAACAGCCGTATGAAGGCCCCTCTCTTTGGGGGTGGCTGGATCTCCCCCAGTGTGTGACTCATGCGGTCACACACTCCCAACACAATAGCAGGACGTCCCGACAGGCTGTAAAGGTGGACTCAGACCTGTACAGTTAATAACTAGTGATGCTACAGTGTTTTAGAGTCACTATAATTATAATGATTGTCAAATGTTTCAGAGTCAGATATTTAGGTAAATTAAAACAAGCATTGAAACTATAAACTCATTTGAGAATGTAATGAGAGTGAAAATAAAGATCATATTCTCTGAGAAGTTTTAGAACAAGGAAACAAAACCTCATGGTATTAGCCTATTGTCTAAATAGTACACAGTTTAAAATCATCACTGAGGAATCCATATTGGTATTGAGCATCATAGTTTAGAAAATAGTTTGAAGTCTTAGTATGGTGACAACACTCTTTACAATGACTGGCACTTGGGCACAGTTGAGCAGTGTTTAGTACTCGTACTTCACAGCAAGAAGGTCCTGGGCTCCAGGCGGGGCCTTTCTGTGTGGTTTTCTCTACCTCTACAAAAATGTACAATAGCTCAGGAGAAATGAGTGTGTGTTTATTTTAGAATGTATTTAATTTATTGTTTATTTGGGTGGGACAGTGTGAGCCTTAATGAACACACTTTTCTGAATGTTAACCTACACAGACACATGGAGAACAAGCAAACTCCACACAGAAAGGGAGGTGGACTCAAACTCAGGACCTTCTTGAGGTAACTGCTGTGCTCCATGCCACTCCGCGGTCCTTATGGTTCCTTCTGCTACAAGGGGTTCCCAAACTTTTCAGACAAGGACCCACAAAAGAGGCAGACTTTTACCCCCACTTGATAACAACATAATTTGTCATCATAACATGTTCCTATAAAAATATTGTATTAATAAAATAAGTGACTAAATAGTATAATAGTATAGTATATTGTGACTCTCAGTTGAACTCCTGTGACCCCCTACTGGACAAAGGCAAAGCATTGTGGGACTAACGTTGTGCATGACAAATGAATGTGGTATCAAATACAAAGATTCAAATAGATTCAATGAACATTTGTTTTCCTTCAAAAATTAAATATTGAGCATATTTGTATACATAGATACCCACGATTATCAATAGACTTCATAATGTGGTAACTGTGACGTCATAACAATGCTGTGAGAATTGTCATTGCTTTGGGGGGGGGGGGGGGGTGGGGGGGTGGTCAACAGGTTGTCAGTGTATATTGGCTAAAAACAGATCCGATTAGTCGTTAAACACGTATTCTCCGAGATCAAAAAGTCTAGTGCAATGGGTCCAAGTGAGGACTCTCCCTAATCCTGCAGGCTTTGGATTGACACAAAGAGTACATTGGATTATGACCCCCCGCGGTTGGATGACGTAATGCAAACAACAATACCAGAAAACTGTCATTACCACAACTCGAAACGCAGTATTTACGCGCAATTATAAACGTGTACATGGCTTCGTGATCCTCAAAGGGCTATCCAAATACACCCTAATCCTCCAATCAACTGTGCGTAAAACAATCCTCCAAAGATAACCACAACAAACGCGCATCGTGCTGTACCCGCGCGGTTTCCATTCGCAGTTAAACTTTTGAACAAAGGCAAGCGACTGGGGAAGAAAGTAAAACTCGGGGATTGGGTGTGCGTTGTGTTGTGGTTGAGACAGGAGGGGATTTCTGTCTGCATGAACCCCTACACCCCCAGCTCTCCCCCCTCCTCTCTCACTTTTCTCTTGCCGCTAGTTGGAACTTTACGCACGGCTAAATGTAGGTTAAAGCTGAATTAGCGCAGAGAATAACAATTAAAGTTCAACCTTTCCCCTCTCCAACCACAACCTCTATTGTTTTCACTTTTCTTTATCCTAAGCAGCAGCCCACACGACCCCCGCGCTCGCTGTCCCATGTAATTTTTGTTTAGCCTCCCCCACTGGACTGCACTCCATCACCAAAAAAAAAAAAAAACCTCAATAACAGAGCACATGATGGCAAAGCGGATTCTTACCATTTTACTTTTCCAGGCGAATTTCATTGTAAGCGTTTCTCTCATGGTCCGGGGGCAGCATCAGAAGTCGTGCGTAAAGATATCCAGGCGCGTTTCCAAAGAGAGCCAGAAATCCAGAAAGTGAGATTTTGTCCTTGTGTGTAGTTCAAAGCTGGTCTCCGCAAACTCCAGCGTCTGTCAGTAGCAGTGGGCTGCCACTCTTGTCTTCAATGAGCAGACTCCTCCCACTTCCACTCCACAACAGCGCGCAGGCTCCTCCCCCTGTCTGTGGGGACGCGACTTTCAGCAAGGCGCTCAGCACATGCCCCCAATGACCATACAAGCTGTTCCTCCAGCTTCTGCATAACTGTGTGCATCAGTAAAAACTTTTTGAGAATGAAAAAGTCATCTAGCTTTAGTTAAGTGAATGTTTGGAAAATAATAAAAAATGAAATTGCAATGTTTTATCAGACACACGTTTCATGGCGCATGTCCAAGCACATTCTGAAATTCGTACATCCAAACTTTTTAAAAAAAAAATTTCCCCAATTGATGTTTGCGCTTGAATTTTAATCATTTCATGTATAATTTCAGTTTGGTCTATGTTTTTGTTACTTCTACATTTAAAACACTGTTATATTCACAACACTAAACAGCAGTGTAGTTGCCTGACCGTACAGTTTCAAGAGATTTTTGGTTATATATTGTATAAATGTATAATCATGTTTATTTTTGTAATCATTTAAATCACAGTTGTCCAAACGAAATCTAGTGTTATCGCAAAGCTTATATTAATTGTGCATACATACAATACATTATGTGAATCCAAATGAATTCTTTAAAATGTAAGCATTGGAAAGTGTAAACAAATACTTTAAATTTATCAAAAAGTAGACAATATATCACTAAGAGATTAGAATGGAAACCAGGCAACATTATTGTCATTGTGGTGTGTAATAATTGTAATTGCAAAGTAGTAGTATAGTCTTAGAGGTAGTAGAAGTAGAAGTAAAAGTAGTAGTAGTAGTAGCAGCAGTTGTTCTGTAACTGGTGGGTGTTTTCTTGTGTTAATTCTTGGTGAAAAGTGGTTTAAATTGGCGTTGTTAGAAGTTTATAATAAGTTTGTACAACACCAGATAATTTAAAAGTTTAAAAATACCCTTCACATACAGGCCACATAAGAAGGCCAGCTTCACATCCGAGTATGTAAAGTGTGGGCTGTCTTCACATTTGGGCGCTGCAGCTGTGCCCTGTGTGCTCGGAGTGGGACAATACGCGGAAGGCCGTGGATGCCGTCACTGCTCTGTGCTTTGTGAGGCCCCAGGAGCGACAGAGGACCACACTCACTACACGTACTCAAAATGCCCACTCGGAGGAAAAGGTCTAAGGTCTGTATAGTGTAGGAGAGAGGACCACACTTTGAGAACACTAACTGAAACTATCCAGTTGGAGGCAAGATCTGTGTGAACGGTTTGAGTCCCTGTGATCAGTGTGGTCCACTCACACTGATCACAGGGACTCAAACTGTCCAGCCAGAAAAAAGTTCCACATGTTTGAAATCGAGGCACACCGCTCAGCAAGTCACCTGATGAAGGTGTCAGGACCGAAACGTCACATTTATCCAATAAAACGTAGATACATTCAGTTTCTGTTTTTTCTTTTATCCTTTGCACATGCTAAAACTGGTGAATATAATTGAAAAAAAATGCTAATGGCTGCAAGCAAACAGTCTGTTGTCATGGTAACTAGCACTTGCTCCAAGCTGAGATTGCTCTAAACTAGTCTAGGACCAGTCGAGGATCGAGATCATTTCAAAAATATTGGATGGACACAAAGTTATGAAATAAGTAAGTAATCTTTATTTATATACCATCTTTCACCGACCAGAGTCTCAAAGCGGTTTACAATTGTTATTTTGGGCATTTGTCTCTCACTCCACACAGAGATGGGAGCGGAGCCAGTACAGGAGGCACATGCCAGAACTATTGTACATGTTTTTAGTGGTAGGGGAAACCGGAGCACCCGGAGGAAACCTACACAGACACGGGGAGAACATGCAAACTCCACTCAGAAAGACCCTGTTCCGACTGGGATTTGAACCCAGGACCTTTTTGCTGAGAAAAGCACCTCTAAAACACCTCTAAAACAAAACAAACAGCCGTCAAAATGACTGCTCCAGGAGTCATGGTGTTGAGCAGGGCAAAAACTTCAATACTTTTTCTTTCGAAGCAGACATGTACACTTTGACACACCTTTGACCATTACTTGTGCCACCTCTGCTCACACCACAACATGAAAAGTCATGGTCAAAGTCTGAGAACCACTGGCAGCGTCACACCGCCTCACAATCCCCCCACGACCCCTCCACCACGAAGGGGAAACCCAACTCACATCCCCAGGTGACCCCCGTACGTCACTCTGCAGGCTGCATGCGTTTACGTGGCTCCGGTTCCCAGGCCGCTACTCTCTGGGAAGCACGGTGGCCCCTGACCCCCCCCCATGGCCCTGGGGAATAGGGCGTCTGCTCTGCTTGAGGGAGTGATGTCACAGCTCACAGAAAAACAGCCGTATTTCAGCGTGTGTGACAGGTGCAGCTTTGTGACGGAGGGGCAAGGATCAAAAGTGTGTGATGTGAATGATGATCATGAGCTTTTTTAGTAGTGTCATACCTCGGGAAAACTTTCAGATCAATCAATCAATCAAAGTTTATTTGTAGAGGGCCTTTCATACACAGGGCAACACAAAGCGCTTCACAGTCACATAAAACAAACACCAGAATCACAATTAAAACATTAAAATCACACACAAGATTAAAACCATTAAGACTTTCAAAATTACAAAAGGAATTTAAATAAATAAACAACAACATCCATCCATCCACCCATTTTCTTCCCCTTAATCCATTTCTGGGTTGGGGGGGTGGCAGTCAGAGCTGCACCCAGTACACAGAGCACCAGCCCCTCACTGATCCTCCTGCAGGTGGTGAGATCTTTCAGTGGGAGATTCAGGCAAAGTGGGGTTAAGTGTCTTGCCCAAGGACACAACGACAGCAGTCATCAGTGGGAGTCGTGAAGTAGGTCTTATGGTGGGCTTGAACCCACGACCTTCAGGCCCAAAGGCCAATGCTCTACCAACTGAGCTACTGTCGCCCCAACAACACAAATAAAATAAATACAAAGAAATAAATAACAACAGTGCATTAGAAATGGAGATAAAATCCTTCAGTTGTAGCACAGGCAAACCGAACAGTCTTTAACCTGGATTTGAACAATGACAGAGTAGACGCCTTTCTCACATTTTCAGGGAGATTGTTCCAGATCTTAGCTGCATGGATCTGATACGCAGCCTCCCCATGTTTAGTTCTCACTCTGGGCACCAGCAGGAGGCCAGTCCCTGTGCTCCTCAGAGTCCGGGCTGGTTCATATGACACCAACATGTCACTAATGTATTTTGGTGCGAGGCCATGGAGAGACTTGTAACAAGCAGAGCTGTTTTAAAGTCTATTCTCTGAGCCACAGGAAGCCAGTGCAGAGACTTCCTGGTTCTAGTCAGGACTAATGTGGTCGTACTTCCTGGTTCTAGTCAGGACTAATGTGGTCGTACTTCCTGGTTCTAGTCAGGACTAATGTGGTCGTACTTCCTGGTTCTAGTCAGGACTCGAGCTGCTGCATTTTGAATGTACTGCAGCTGTTTTACAGCCTGTTTGGACAGACCTGTGAGCAGGCCATTGCAGTAGTCTAACCTACTGGAGACAAATGCATGGATAAGAATCTCCAAGTCTGCTTTAGACACTATGTTTTTAACTTTGGCAATGTTCTTCTGATGGTAAAAAGCTGTTGATGTTATTGATTTTATGTGGCTATTGAAATTTAGGTCTGAGTCCAGTATTACCCCTAAATTTCTCACCTTGTCTGAAAGCAGTAGGGAGAGAGACTGAAGTTGACAAATGACGCCCTCTCTTGGTTTCTGGGGACCAAAGACAATAATTTCGGTTTTGTCGGCGTTTAGCTGAAGGAAATAATTTTGCATCCACTCACTGATCTGTTGGATACAGTGAAGGAGTGAGTCCACTGGTCCATGTTCTCCTGCAGTCAGTGAGACATACAGTAGATCTGAGTGTCGTCTGCATAGTTATGATAGGAAACTTCGTTTCTGCGTATTAACTGACCTAACGGCAGCATGTAGAGATTGAACAGAAGAGGTCCCAGGATCGACCCCTGTGGGACTCCACAGGTCAGGGCCATATGATCTGAGACACAGTTTCCAATCTCCACAAAGTACATCCTGTCTTCCAGGTAAGACCTAAACCAACTTAGGGCGGTGCCAGCGACGCCAACCCAGTCCTCTAGTCTCTGTAAGAGGATCTCATGGTCGACAGTGTCGAACACGGCACTAAGATCTAACATGACTAAAACTGTGACTTTACCTGCATCAGTGGGAAGTCGAATGTCGTTTGTTACCTTCACTAGAGCGGATCATATTGTGTCAGTGTCAGTGTCAATCAAATAAATAAGTTGTTTGTTTTAATAGTTAAAGCTGGTGGACTTTACTCTCAAATCACAAAAATTGAATGATGTAATATAATCCATGGAACTGGTTTCTGGCTCTAAAACGGTTTCCTTGAGCTCTAGTCTTCACATGCAGGTATCATTGGTCACTGTGACATCTTTAGACCAGCTTTTTCAGACAGAAAAGTGAAAACCCTCACCCAGCCTATCAGTCGTGTGTGTGTGTGTGTGCGCGTGTGTGCGTAGTCTTGCAAGAATTTATTTTGACTATGACCAAGTTTAACAACCAATTCCAACGATATTTGATCTTATTCGAAAAGGAGTATCAACAGTTTGTCCATTACACATGCTTTACACCTTCATTGGAGTTGTGGATGTTTCAACATTTTTCACATTATTCCAGACTCACTACACAAATCTTTTCAATCACATCGGCCTAATGTTGAAATATCACTATCATGTTACGATCATTACCAGAAGTTCCAAAATGGCTGCATAATGAACTTAAAGCAGAACTTCAGACTGGAAACTCTATGTGTCTTTGCATATCCAGATCGTGCAGCAACCCTCCTCCTCCCCATCACCACCTTGTCAGCCAGAGCAGTTCTTCAACACTTTCCTCTGCTGGGGTCTAACTGCCCAATCTTAAGCATAATTCATCTTCTACAGCATGCAACAAATACCATTCTCATTCAGAGTCCTGAGAAGATATACTTTATTGATCTCACACAGGAGAAATTTACAGTGCTAATCATAAGTTTTTCCTCAGTTTTGCATAACTTCAAAACCACATTCTTGTTATATTTTGAATAGTAACTGCTCAGTTTACTGCACAATTCATAATCTATAACAGTAGGCTTTAGCTGGAGTTACAGTTTGTGAACACATGTGATCATACGAGACTGTCTTTATCTCATAAGAAAACATTGTACCGTTTATATACTGGTTGGCCTCTTTTTTTCACTTTACCGAAAAAAATGATCTAAAGAAGGGACAGAGGGCAAAAGTACGTGAAAATGAGGAACAGGGGAACTACGGTAGTTACATTGAAATCTTTTGCATTTATTATACTGCTTTAAATATATACACGCCAGCTTTATTGTTTTGGGCCTTGCAATCTTTCTAAAATCTGGCCACTGTTCCTTCCTCTAAAGTTGCCTGATAAACAATGCTAAAAGCTTCACTGGGCTCATGTTACTTACATCTGATACAAGCATTAGGGGTGTCCTGGAAAGCACATGTGACGTCGTTGGGGAGAGAAAAGCCCTTGACAACGCTGCGAGAGGAGTTCCTGCCATTCTTACACTTCCCCAGGCATCTTCAGGACGGTCCCGCGAGCGCTGCCCACAAGAGCCTGTTATTGCTCCAGTGTGGGGAAAAAATACACATTCCAGGAAATCTCCAGCTTCCTGTCTCCAAAGCAAGGCCGCTGTCCTCATACCTGACTACTGCTAAAGGCCAACTCCGAAGACAAGCTGTTGATGCTTTTGAACACACAGAGGATGATAAATCAATCAGGCAAAAGAAACAGAAAGAGATTGACACTGTGTCTGTGTGTGTGTGTGTGTGTTTACTGGTTTACGAGGCCGATTTTCAAGACTTTTCTACGTGAAATGAGGACCCTCCAGTTTATGAGGATATTTTGCTGTCCTCATAAAAAATATAAGCTAAATCGTCTTCTACAAATTTTTTAATGCCTAAAAAGTGGGTTTCTCAAAAGTCTTTTTAAACCAGAAACCTGAGAATAGTTGTAAATCTGTGTGCCCACCACTGCCCCTAGTGGTGGTAATGAATAATACAATCTGGATTAAGTGGTTCTCACCCCCGCTCCTCGGAGCTTACGTCACTCACATTTCCTGTTCAAATCTTTCTCTAAATGGGCGTAGCCTGGAGGACTAAAGGGGCGTGAACGAGACTGGGCGGGGGGCTGCTGACGTCAGGTCTTGCTTCAGACGTCAGGTCTTGCTGCCGCGCCAGTGTTGGCGCCAGATTCAAAATTCAAATGTAGTAATACAGGTCGCCAGCAGATGGCGCCTCACAGACGGTTTTAGGCAGAAAGTTTAATTTTCAACTAATTTGCACCAAAGTGACAAGATTATGACCAGGATATGTAGACAACACTATTGGACACTCATTTATACCGTTTATCAGCAAAAAAAGTGGATTTGAGGGTGAGTTGTCCTTTAAGTATTTTATTTGATGTGTTCATTTCTAAATCCTTTGGTGAGCTACCTGGAAGGGGGTGGCGAGCTACAGGTTGGAGACCCCTGCTGTAAGTTTTAGTAAAGAGCAAGCAGCTGGTTTGATGGTGACATATTGTAAAGTGATAAAGAGACTAGCAGGGCTGAAATAAATGTTTTATTTTCCCTAATAGATTTGTTGTTTAGATTCTAAAGCTCCGTGAATATGAGTCTTGTTCTACAGATATCCAAAACATTCCCTGGAGAACATCTTCATATAGAAAATACTGAGGAAACACATTTAGATTTCATTCACAGTCAGTATAGAATCATAGAGTCATAAAACCTCTTTTCAGCATTTTTATTTCTATGTGAGGTTAAAAAACTATATTGATCTCTACATTTATTCACAACTACAGTATGTTGAAACTTGGTTAGTCTTGTTACAGCCTGAGTGACCATAGTGTCCTCTGCAAGATGCATTAAATGAGATTATGGGACCAGGGAAACACCCTCAAGTTCAAGGTGGTGATAAATGACAGAAATCTACTAAAACTATTGTGATGCACTTTTTTTTAACTTTTTTAACTTCAAGCCATTTCAAAATATGTTAAACAAATATGAGCACATTAGTCTGATCCTCACATCTTTGCACTGGCTTTCTGTACTTTTTATCATTGATTTTAAAGTACCACAGTTCGTCTTACCCCGGTGCTGATGTCCGAGGGCAGAGCTGGAGTTCGTTTTTTCACACGATTAGATTTTGTGTTTTAATTTTATTTGGCAGACTAACTAAATCATTTCTCAGTTTGTTGATAAAAATGTTACAACAAATGAAGATTAGGATTAGTTGAATCTTCTTGATGAACTTGAATTGCTGTATGTGTCAATTCATTCATAGGGATAGCCACGCTTCTAAGTCAGTTCAGTAATTGTGATTAGCTGTGCTCCCAAGTTGATTAATGTCTCAAATAAGTCTCAAATACATATTTATGTAAGTCTGAGTGGATAGCAGTCTCGCCTCTCAGCAATAAGGTCCTGGGTTCGAATCCCAGTCGGAACAGGGCCTTTCTGAGTGGAGTTTGCATGTTCTCCCCGTGTCTGCGTAGGTTTCCTCCAGGTACTCCGGTTTCCCCTACCACTAAAAACATGTCCAATAGTTCTGGCATGTGCCTCCTGTACTGGCCCCGCTCCCATCTCTGTGTGGAGTGAGAGACAAGTGCCCAAAAAATAACAATTGTAAACCGTTTGGGGACTCTGGTCTGTGAAAGGCGGTATATAAATAAATAAAGATTAAATTATTGAGTACAAAATATAAAATATATGTTTCACTTTCTACTCAAGTATTTTTTTTCTCAAACTTATACTTTTTACTTTTATTTCTGTAAGTTAAGTACTTTGACTTTAATCAGAGTTTACAGAGTGTGTGTGTGTGTGTGTGTGTGTGTGTGTGTGTGTGTGTGTGTGTGTGTGTGTGTGTGTGTGTGTGTGTGTGTGTTGCATACTGGCCAGTAGTGGGCACTGTTTCAGACCACATTGTTGCATGTTGTATCAGTTATCATTTTTTCTAGTCAAAACCTTGAACCCAAACAGAATGAACGGTAATAATACTTCAGTCCGTCTGCAACAACAAACCTTACTCACTCATGATTCAGCCCTGGCATGTGTTCTTTTTGTTCAGGAAATCTAAAGGACCAATTAAGGTTACAAAAAATAATGATTTCAGTTTGAAGTCTATGTATATGCACGTTTACATCTTCAAGAGCCCAAAGTAAAACATTCACTAGTGCACTGTCTGCGCTGGAGCGGGGGGACACAGGGTAAAAGGGTTGTGAACCACTGGAATATGGAGTACTGGTCGTCAAAGTACTTTTTTGTTGTTGTCAAAACATAACGGCAAGAATGAGATAGAAGGGACGTGTCAGGTCACTCTACAGAAGACACTCTGAAGCGACATTGTGCTCGCTGTGAGGGAATGAACCCTTTGTGTTTGTCTTATGTCATGTCTCTTCTATTGTGAGACTCCCCCTCTCCCCCCCTCTCTCTCTCTCTCTCCCCCACTCTCTCTCTCTCTCTCTCTCTCTCTTGGACTGAGGTGAGGTCATTGTAGTTCCAGTAAAAGGCTTCGCACATGTAGACCCTCCTCCTTCACACTCCTCTTTGAAAGCACACAAATTTCCAAAGAAAACAAAATGGTGTCACAATAAAAGTTCACAACAGCACTTTGATTTGACAAAGATGAGGTTTTAATGCTTTAGTGTAAGTGGTTTGTATCGTTAATAACATACATTTATGGCGTTTTAAATTACATACATATCTTTTGGAGCTAACAAATGCAAGATCTGGATTTCAATATACCTAAAAATCTAAACTTGGTTATGATTAAATACATTTTAATACGTAGGTGAAATTCTCCAGTGAAAGTCCCGACAACATGGGCAGCGTGGCATTAACTCATTGACATATTTGTCTGAGACCCTCTTTTCGACTGGGGATTACAGGACAATAAAAATAGCTAGAAAGAAACTTATTTTATCTGATCAAAGTAGACAATCCAGTCTTTCAGAATCTGGTTTCACATTTCGCATAGCCATAGGAAATACTATTCTGTGGGTCTTGAGAATCAGTGAAATCATCAAAAATGGCTGGCAGACGATGAGTTAACAGGTTGCCCTTGTGGCATCGGAATTATGGGTCAAATTCAAATGCCAAATGTGTTTACAACTCAGAACCCTCTTGGTAGACCTTTAATCCATAGCTTCATTCCCCTTGAGCAAAAACACGGGAATTTTAACCCCAGGGTGCCCTTTCCTTTCACAATGAGAGACAGTGCACGGGCTGGTGAATCAAAACGTCTCTGCATACAACCCACCTTACACCCTAGACTTTCACAGAGGCTCTGATAGAATACAGCACTAATTTAGACACAAAAAGACCTTAACTGTGGCTCAGGTGAAGAAGGTTATGAAACTACACTGGACAGATAATACTTATGACATTAGGATTGAAACAAGCCGTGAAACAAGCCGTGAAACAAGCGCGAAAGACAGTAGTGTAGAGGATGTGTGCTTTCTTTTGTTTTTTGTGGTTGTTTTGTGTTGTAATTTTGTGTAATCATTATTAATACCATGGACCTGTTTATGTGTGGCATTTGTATATTGCCCCATGTGGGTGATAAACTTGCTGTAGTCCATCATAATGTGGTTCCCTCTCGTCCCGGGTGCACTGCTCTGTGACTTAAGACATATTGAAAGTCAGGAGGTTGTTATGACCCTTTTATTTGGTCACTATCCTGCCTTTATTGTTGTGAAAAGCCGACACAAGTCCAAATGACACACTTTTCCACTGTTTTCTTCAACACATGTTAACTCCTTGACTGCCAGTGACATATTTGTCTGTGACCCTCGATTCAACTGGGGATTACAGGACAATAAGAATAGATAAAAACAAACTTAGTTTTGCGGATCAAAGTAGACAATCCAGTCTTTCAGAATCTGGTTTGACATTTCACATAGTCTAAGGAAATAATATTCTGTGAGTCTTGAGAATCAGTGAAATCATCAAAAATGGCTGGTTAAAAAAGTTAAAAAGTTAGTTGAAAAACATGGAGCCGCAGAGTGAAAGCCAAAAGTGTTTCACACCCAAAAAGATCCATAAACTTTTGTACTACTGCAAAATTACTGATCTCCGCACTGAGGCTGATGAACTGCAAAATAGGGGCATATATTTGTGAAGGTCTTTCATTAGTTTTATTGTCATAAAAAATCCAAACACAATTTTAAAAAGCCATATTTCATTACAGTGGTTTAATGAAAATACCCCCACAATTATTGTTTTGATCCCGGGCTCCAGAGCAGGACCTTGTCTCCATCTGGGATCAGTTAGACCGCAACACCAAAGCTCAGATTATCCGGAACTTATTACGACTCCAGTACGGAGGTATCCAGGTTACATTACATTAGCCACGTGCCCTGCACCCTTCCTCCTTCTTCATCATCTTCTGGGGGCCTAGCTCTGACCCCCTGGACCTAAGCCTTTCTAAGTCCCAGTCAGTGAACCGGTCTGGGCTGGCTGTCTACCTCCCCTCCCCTTCTATAATGAGAGGTGCACCATCTGTTGCTCATGTACGCTTCACAAAAACAACACGAAGGAATCAATAAAGGCTAGACACTTGGCACTGTCCCGCGGCCACACTGCTGCTCACAATGCAAAGCTGCACCCGAAAGGCAAGCATCACACTTTGGTAAGAGTGTGCAAAGATGTTATTATTCATTCAGTCATTAATACTCTGGTCATGTGTAAGCAACAGTAAGAGAAAACAAGAAATGAACCGTTTTAATGACCGAAAGGGTTCAGGCTGAAGTGCAGTGAGATCCCCCGACATTATGAACAAAAACAGTCATACACAATCCGATAAATCAGTACCAACATGTACATATATGCACAATATATACACAATATATACACAACAGAATTCACTGGTGTCATGTCATATACCGATCTTGACCATATGGCTTTCAACACACGCCGATAGGAATATTGGTCTGCTGTTTTGCAATAGTTTGACACTTATTTTCTTTCAAAATCAACTCAATCCTCATCAGTCAGTTCCATGATTTAAAAAAAAATCTATTTTATAAGCACCTTCTGGGGCGTTCACACTGGATCATGCGTTGCGTCCAATTTCAGTGCAAAACAGGAGCTAAACCAGGAGCTAAACCAGGAGCTAAACCAGGAGCTAAACCAGGACTGACACAGTGCTTGTGAGCATTTGCCTCCAGCCCGAGTTCTCATTCTCCCATGACTGTAAACAAGTGCTGCTAATATGTTCGCCAATGCGGAAGTACTGGCGCAGCTCCGTGAACACATACTGCTGTTATTGAAAGTCTCTGGACACTAAGACGATGCCGAGATGAAATCATAGAGAAGAACTTCACACTAAAAGCCGCTAGCTTAACCCCGTTAGCATCACCCGCCAGGAATCTTGTTGTAGTTTGAAAATGAAGTGCCTTAAGAGAGTTGAGCATGTTAATGGATGTGTATACAGGTTAGCATGTGATTGAAACACAATTGATAGTTTTGTGATGTCCATAAAACTATTGGCCTACTTCTGAGGTCAAGAAAACAAATCATTCAACCAGCAAGAAAGCGTTTTTTTTTTTGCCTTTTTAAAATAGATCCTTCTCTGTAAGTCAAACAAATACCGGAAATTGTCGTGCACATTTTCAGCCCCTCTTTGTTATTGTTGTATGAATACATTTGCCAATCTGCTGACACACTGCACATCTCATTCTTTTCCCTCTGACTGGTTCCTACAGCAGCTTGATCCTAGTCATGCGATCAGCTTAATACGCTCAGTCATTAATTGGAGCGGGAAAAGTTCTTGCTGCTAAAACCATAAAACAGCCTCTAACTCAAAGAGGCGGCGGTATAAACATTCACACGTGCCACTGTGGCGTGCGTGTCCCGGGACAGTGCCCCTCCCCCCGTCGATGTTAATACCCCAGGGCTATTGTGGCAACCTAATTAAGAACGTCACAGAGAAGATTGACGACACAGTTTTCCCAGAGCAGACAACCCGAACTGCAAAACTGTTTAGAGTGGGTTCTTTGACGAGAGATTTAAAATGAAATCTCAGCAAGAAGGTCCTGGGTTCGAATCCCTGTCGGAACAGTTCAGCATATGTCTGCGTAGGTTTCCTCCGGGTGCTCCGGTTTCCCCTACCACTAAAAACATGCACAATAGGTCTGAATGTAAATGAGGGAGTGAATGGATGGTGTTGGAGCTGATGGTCCAGTGTGTTCTGGACTCGCTTCTGTCATCACCGTTTGTGGAAGGATTGGAACAATATCTGACTCTGAACATTGTAAAGTGCTTTGGGTCTGTACCTTGGTCTGTAAAATGCGGTATATAAATAAACATTACTTACTTACTTACTGTAATAAATGTATAGTCCAACAAAAAAACTTGTTCCAAGAGGTTTTGCTTTACAACGCGGTACGACGTGCCTATATTAGCGAGTTATGTATTTGCCGAGTTTACAATGTCAATGGTACTTTGGGTGAGCAAGGCAGAGGACCACATAACTTAACGACAAACAATAACTTTAAAAAAATCTTTGCACAGAAAAAGACGGGCTCACAGACACTAACAAAACAATATTTCTCAGAAAAGCGTCACTTTTGGTTTACTCAAGTTCATTAAGGCGATGACTCCACGGTACTGAAACATATTTCCATAGAAAACATGAATGAACTCTCGTCACTGAACTTGTCCCGTGTGGTTTGATGAATCACTCGGCCTTGTTCTTGTTGATCAAAACAGATGAATTCAAAGTGTGGCGAAACACCGGGACGTCACAAAGAGAGGGCACTTCTCGCTTTGAGGAATGAAACAGGAAGAAAGACTGCTCGATCAGCCGTTCTCGCTTTTGTTCAATGGAAAACTCACAATCATCAACATTGACTTTCCTCATTTCTTTTCACTCTAAGGCTTGTTTTTTCCTGCAAATGGACACTTCTGCTTTTCACAGGGGTTGGTGACCTTTGATAGGTATTTGCTGTGGTCCTGGTGCTGGTTTGATATGCTCACGTTTGGTAGGTTTCATCATTGATTGACAAAGATGGGGTTGAATGAACGATCGCAGAAGCAGCCAATCGTACGTCTTGCACCGGGACGACCCTCGGGTGTCAAAGTCAACTCTCACTTCTACAAATCAGGTTCAACTTTGGTCATGCCCTTTAGCATTGTTTTCAGGCTTTCAGCACGTTTTTACTTCTCTGGACATCCTGTCACGTTTTGGTGTGAAGAGCACTTTCGCCTACAGGGTCTGAGTTTGCGTTGCCGGGCAGACCACTCCCCCCTGACTTTACGGGACCATCATGCATCAGACAAACGTGCCAATGTGGGACATTCAAGGCTGGTTCTTAGTTCTCCTAAATGTAAAAGACATGTCCTGGTATCCCATAATTTACCTCCCTTGGGTTTTTTCCCGAAGATTACGAGATATTTTATTTGTACTACAGTGGGTTTAATCCTTTCCTTCAAATCACAGAAGTCCAGTTAGATCGTGTGCATTTCTGATGTAGACCCAGAGTCCTGTTTTAGTGATATTATCGTAATTATTTTAGGGGCTTCAACAAGATAATCGATTAATCACAACTAATACATCTTTGAATGTGTTATCAACTAATTCAGTAATTGGTTATTTCACAATATATATTTTTTTAACCATACTTGGGCCAAAACCTGTCAAGAATAGTTTTTTATGGTGATATAAAAACTGTAGAATGACTTGGGATTGTTTTTAAAGCATTTCTAATCAATCCATTATGCGACATCTCGTCTCTATCAAGATGTTTGAGTGGCATCGCTTTGTCTTGGTCTTTTAAATAAAAAATGAATTGAAACTCAACAGATTTATTCAAACAGAATTGGTCTTTTGCCCGATGGCTCCAATGTGTTTGTTATTAATTCTTGTGTTTGAACTGGTTAATTCTCCATGTTGGTGTATTGACAACTTTGCAATGTTCTCCGAGATGACGACTGTTGGGAAATACACATAGAGAGAGTCAGGGCACAACAGTTGCACAGCATGGTTTGGTGAAGACAAAGGCCGTGAATCGCTGCTTGCTGCCTATTTTTTTAGTATTGTTTTATTAAATTAAGGTCAATAATTCAAAGAAAATGTTACTTTTTTCCCGACTGCTTTTTGGTTTTAAAAGGCACACAGTTACATAGTTGTTACATGTTGACAAAGGAAAGTCTTGCAGCTGTGGTGATAATAAAAGTGAACTATGGACATACAACTGTTACATTGTCCACGTTCAGCTTCTTTATCACTTCTGTGTTTCTCTCATTTAGTTACATAAGCTGTTGAAGTTGAAGCAAAGTTAAGTAACTCAGGTTATTACTTTTTTTTACAGGAGATTTTTTTCAGTAGTTGATCCGCGTGAGCAGAGCGGTGGAAAGAGGATCCATGCTTTTAGACGCTCTCACAAAATACTGTTAAACAATGAGAGGAAACAGATCCGCGATTTTGGAAGACGCATCAGTCAGGATGTCAGATAGGCAGCGCCAAGGGATCTTCTCCAAACACACCGCAGAAAAACTCACCAATGCATTCACTAAACATGAACAAAAATAATGGATGCACAATATGTATTTTAACAGAGTTTTTGCGGCCTGTTCTGAATACAGTCGTCAAACACAGCTTTTTCTTTCCTCTGCGCTTGGTAAACAACTTTTTTTCAACCCTAGTCTTAATAGGCACACACATGCTTGCAATTACCCACATCTAAGCAAGAATAAGCCGTTACAGGGGTTTTTTTTTGTGTGGTTCCTGCTGGTAATCCCACATTTGCGACATCTGTAACCGGTGTTCCTGCGAGGCATAACCAAAAGTGACGAGTCAGCAATATTCCGGTTATGTGTCGTTTCTGGACAGCTCTGTATGTGACTAATGATGTTGGGAAATGGACGACTTACTGTACAAACTGCTCACATAATGTACTGTATTCTGAAAACCACAAGGCCTGTGGTTATACGCAGGCATATTCTAAT
Source organism: Knipowitschia caucasica (assembly GCA_964034765.1). Taxonomy (NCBI): domain Eukaryota; kingdom Metazoa; phylum Chordata; class Actinopteri; order Gobiiformes; family Gobiidae; genus Knipowitschia; species Knipowitschia caucasica. The sequence continues at coordinate 51,445,006 of OZ035824.1, read as the reverse complement.
CACACTGTTGTCCACTTTCACAGCAAAATATCACACAAAATACTCCACAACGCTCATTCATGGAAAAATACATGTAAACTGTAGAGTATTTTTAGGTACAGATTCAAATTTTTAACAATATCTGCCATTATCAATCATTATGAAATAGATTTTAAAAGGTTTTGCTGTTCATTGCTGTTTGAGAAGATTGCGTTATTATGAGCTTTAAGGACAATGTAAGAGTTGAGTTCATCACAATGGAAGTGCGAGTTGTCCTTGCATTCCCACACTGATCCAGACCAAACAATCAGACCTTGAACGAGGCACATGTCATTCCAAAATTGACACTTTATCAGTAGCTCCAATGCTATGTTTCCCATGTCAGCAAAAGCAGGCACTGTTGTGTTATGCAAAAACCCTATGCGAAGGCCACATCTGAAGAAGCCATAATAATAATAATAATAAAACAAGTGACTGACCCAATGGCGTGGGCTGCTCTCTGGAGACCTGGCCTGGTACCGTTGCAAGGCCACCCCTCCTTCACCTTCGAGCAGGAGCGGGCAGTCCAGGCCGGGGCAGTGGTGATGTGATTGAGGTCCCATTGACCAGGGCAGCAGGGTGGTGAGTGGATAGTAGTGGGATATCATGCTGCCCACCCGGATCAGTGGCCTGGGTGGCGGACAAGGGCTCCACAGTCCATGGTCCGATCTGGAAAGCAGTGTGGAAGAAGATAAAGCCAAAGCTGTACAATTAAATCCACTTCTTGCTTGTTCTAGAGCTCTATTAAAGTCTATTGTCTCACTCCTTCTCTCTTCTGACCCCACACGCTGAGTTAGGTCCAAAGGGGGTGCGGCCGCTCCTGGACGTCCCACCCACTGCAGCGCTGGTGACTAATGGAAGTTTGAGTGTGGAGGAATGTGTAATGAGAAGCATAGACAGGAAAGCCCAGAAAAGGAAGGATGTTTGGAAAGAGATTCGTAGAAATTAGCCATTCATCTAAATGTTTTTAAAAGAAGCAGGGCATTTCTTGATCAAAGAGTGATTAATTTTACACTTGGAGTTGTTTTTTGTCCATCCACACTGAGATCAGAAAATGTTGCCACAAATTCCCCTTCTACCTACAATGCTGTGATGTAATTGTATTACTTCATCATAGGAGCAGTTCAAATGTTAAGTGTAACTTAAATAAATTAAACTGTGTGTATCTACTACAACGGTTTGACAAGGATGTGAAACTGTTTATTATTATGGAAAAGTACAATTTACATTTAAAATAAATGAGCTGAAAAAGGGCTCATAAAACAACAGAAAATATGTTATTGGCAAATCTTAATTTCAATTCAAATGCACTCAAGTCAAAATACTGTATTTTCTCTTTATTTCCTTAATAAGTGGACTTTGTATATATATATATTTATAAAATAAATAACTATAAGAAATTGTACTTTTTGATTTAATAATTGCAACTCCTAAAACAAGTTTGATTTAACTGTGGTTGAACTTTTACCACTCAATTGAATAAGATGTTTATTTCAGAACAAGTACAACACAAATGCATTGAACATAATAATATGCAATCATAGCATGATTCACTCCTTCAACACACGTCTGAACATGTAAGCATGGTTTTTACTGTTTCATTAAAACATGCAACATCCAGAAAGTTACAAAATGCTTCATGACGGTTTAATCAGTGCTAAAAGTCTTTGTGGACATTTTCCAGACATTTCCACACAACACATTGGACCTGGTTTATCCAAAGGTCCTCCTCCTACATGAACACATCCTGCCTTTGACCTCATACAGTAGGTAATCCACATTCTCCATATTTAGTCATATTCCGGTCAATATTAAATCCATAATCTTAAAAACGTGACCAGCTCCATTGAACTAAATGGATTAAGGACAGTGCACAATGTGTGGCTTCATGCGACCCATGGCCTGGTTTGTCACAGGGTTAAATGTCATACAATGTGCAGCATCTGAGTGAGATGTTTGTGTTGTGTATGAGCGGCCGCAGAGGCAGTCATGTGGAAAGAGCCGTGTGAGGATTAGGTGGGACCGGCTGGCTGGGTTTTTGTTTTTGCAGACATGATTAAAGCTGGGGTACCCAACTATTAAACCACAAAAAATCAAAACTATGATAAATCTTTTTCACTAGTTTCTCACTCTCAAAGCAATTTGGTTTTATTACTAGTTTTATGCATGTATGTTTGGCCCCTATTGTACCTTGTAGGAAGCAATAGCGTAATGGCTGTTATCAGATTAAACACACATTTACTCGAATAATCAAAATATGAATTAAAAAAGGTGGCCAAAAGAACTAAACTCAAATAAAAATGCTTCATATGTCTCAAGACAGTTTTAAGATAAGAAAAGATAAACTTTATAGATCTCACAATGGATGTCACATTTGGCGTAGATAGAATCCTCAAGGTGTGCAAACATGTTAGTGGCTATAACAGTACAGCAGTTCTTTTCAGTCCCAGTCCAGGTCACTAAAGTGACTTGTTGTACAGTCTGACAGCGGTGGGGATAAAGGCCCTGCTCCTTCTTACACTGAGGGGGCCTCAGTCTTCCACTGAAGGAGCTCCTCAGCTCCTCCTCAGTCCTGTGCAGGAGGTGTTGTCCATGATGGAGGTGACTTTGACCTGCACCTCCTGTTCCTCACCTCCTCCACAGAGTCCAGGGGCCTCCTGTCCCTCACCTCCTCCACAGAGGAGGTGAGAGGACAGTGCCCTGAGGGGCCCCAGTACTGCAGACTACCACCTCAGACTCACAGCTGCAGCCGCACGTACTGTGGTCGGTCTGAGAGGTAGTCGATGTTTGTCATGTCATATTTTTGAAATCAGCTCTTTCAAGGCCACAGCTGTATTCAGAAATTATGAAATCATGCAAAGTTGTCAAAAAGGCTTCCGTTGTTCAGAGATGAAGAACATGTGAATCATCAGCCACAACAAAAATACAAGCATCCGGAACACGTTGCTTCACGACACTGACCACGTTTATGATTTACAAGGAAGGGATTGCAGAGATTTATGCAACAATATTTTACTTTTTCCACTTTTTTCCAATTATTTTTAATCCATCAAGTTTTAGTCACTATAGGACACTTGTTCATGGTCAGCCTGGTGATTGAGTGCGGCATGGAAGCTGTTTAACACCAGTTAAAAGTCTGTTACAAAACAACATCCTGCGGCTTAAGTGTCGTCTAAATGTGGACAACATGGATTTATGAGGTGCGGTTTTAAAACAGGTGCCTTTTTGTCCTGTGAACACTTTTCACAAATCACAGTGATGGTATGAGTTAAAATCATTTTCTAAAAGCAAATAATGAAAATCAAACAATTGAAAAAAAAGGCTCAAAACAGACAACCAAGTTAACAGGAATTAAGTAAATGCATGTTCAGAATCAGAATCAGAATCAGAATAATTGTTATTGCCGTGTAAGTAACAGAAAGTCACAGACCAGGACAGGCACTGTATATTGCTTCACCCAAATTGCCTAGAATGAGTCTGGTGTGTGTGAATGGTTGGTGTTCGAAGAGGCTGATTGCATGAACTGGTTACCTTGCTTCTGTCTGCCCCTAGGGCAGCTGTGGCTACAGCTATAGCTTATCCCCACTGTGTATGTAGTGAAAGCAGAGATGTGAAGGGTCTTTGAGTGTCCAGGGCGTAGGTCTGCATCTGTGAGCTGTTCTAGTTCAGACTGAACTAGTCTGAGTTTGATCCATCCCAATTCACTTAAATTAACCAGGATAGTTGATATAATTTTAGTTGTGGGACAGTGACTGAAGAAAATCCACACTGACACAAGAACCCAGAACCTTCTTGCTGAGAGGCCACTCTGCCACGAATGCCATGAATCATGATATAGCTTTACAACTTCTTGAAGCTTTCAAACTTTTTTTTGCAGTAACTGCCTACTGCACTATCTCAGTGCTATTTCCATCCTGGCTGAAAATGATCCCAGTTGTAATGGTAATGAAGATTACAGTAACATGTTTAAAGCAGCAGTTTTCAGAACACCGTCGCCTCCTCGACTTCTTCCATTGCTTTCATCTGACTCAGCGTGACAGAATTCCTCTCTTAACAAGGCAAATGCCATCTACTCCACCTAAACTCTTATAAATAGCATTGAGTCACGCTCTGAGTCGGGCTCAGAGAAAAGAATTTTGAACATTAAAATACTCCTGTAATCAAAGTAGATAATTCAAGTGTAGAGCAAGCAGCGGTCACTTCGGCCCGCTGTCATGAATGTGGTGGAGTCAACTTGGCATCACTGACTCAAATACTTTCATATAATTGTACAAGCTGAGAGGTTTTGGTCAGTCATGGATGTTCACGATAGCTCACAATAAAATCTCCTTTGGGATCAATAAAGTATATATCTATCTATCTATCTATCTATCTATCTATCTATCTATCTATCTATCTATCTATCTATCTATCTATCTATCTATATCTATCTATCTATCTATCTATCTATCTATCTATCTATTATCCTACATTTCCTGTAAAATCTTGCATATTTGAATAATCCTGTATCGACCTCAAATGCAGACCTCGATGGCACAGACTGGTTGCCTCGCTTCTGTCAGTGTGCCCCAGGGCAGCTGGAGTATGGAGTGAAAGAATAATGTCATGTGAGTGTCCAAAAAAGTGCCATATCAATCAATCCTTTATTGTCTCACAGATGGAGAAATTCATATAAAACTGATGCATTATTATTGTTATGGTTCATAAAGTAAAAGCAGCTCAACAAGAACCTTTAGAGAACCTTAAAACTTATCTTGAAAACTGGAGCATTGTGGTCTCGTCCCGTGGGCTTAGTTGGGAGGAGTTTTTTAATAATTATAAGCTAGTGTGTCAAAGAGTGTGTCATTTATTCCTGCAAATTTCTCTATATCTCTCAATTGTATTTACTTTCTCTGTGCATTTATACTGTAGATGATGTGACTCCATACATACGAGACTGATTCACTTTCTATTTTTCCCCATTGAAACATGCGCATGGCAATATTTATAACGTGTATCTCTCTGGAAAACTGCATCTCTTCATAAGCTCAGAATGTTATTGTTTTTAATACCTGTAAAACTAGTAATTACCTGTATAAAATTGTGTAAAGCAGATTCTGTTAGGCCTCTGAAGCTAAGCAGGGAAAGACCTGGTCAGTGATCACCAGAGATGCCACAGTGGGGTAAGCTGTCATTGTGCTCACATTTGCTTGACAGAGTCTGGTGTGTGTGTGAAGGGTTGTTTGTAGTGGGGGCTGACAGCACGACTGGTTTCTTTGCTTCTGTCAGTCTTCCCCAGGGCAGCTGTGGCTACAATAGTAACCACTTGAAGTTGTGGTGATATACTCTACCTCCAGATTGTCTCACATTTTCTGTTCTAAGAGATTTTAAAGAAGTTGAATGCAGATCTTTTCAGTACAAAGCTCCATCAGACTGGAACAAACTCCCCACATCCGTACGCTCCATTATGTCTTTTGGTTTATATAAGTAGGAATTATTTAGGTTCCTGTTCCATGTTTATTGTTAATAGTTTTACTTTGTCACTTCTAAATGTTTAATTTTAGCAGAGGAGAGGAGTGTGGTGTTTATTTTGTATTATTATTATTATCATTTATTATTATTATTATTTTATTATTATTATTATTTTATTATTATTATTATTATTATTATTTTATTTTTAATTATTATTATTATTATTATCACTATTATTATTATTATTATTATTATTTTGGTGTGTGTTTATGTAATCCCCTTTTCTTATTCTGAATGCTCTGTAAATTGTTTTGTATGTATTCATGTGTGTATGTTTATGTTTAGGACCCCCTCGAAAATGAGATGATTCATCTCAAGGGGCTTTCCTTAATAAACTTATGTTGTCTTCAAATTAAAGGTATATAGGAGGATTTCCCAACATTTTAGGAAAGAACCGCACTCTCCACTTTTAAACAAAACTCTTTGGTCTTATTCGACGAGCACGTATACGATAAGATAAGATAAGATAAGATATTCTTTATTTATCTCACATTTGGCATGGATAGAAACACTCAGATTGTGCAAAAAAGGGAGGAAATGTGCAAACATGTTAAATGCAGGATATATTATAAAAAAGTGGCAGTTTAAAAGTGGCTGTTCTGAGATTTATGATGATCTATGACAGAGCTGAAGTTGGCTGAATGACAAATGTTTACCATCTCACCAGCTACCATAGCACCATTACTACTAATAACTACATTGGGTGACACTGAGGGCCGCGATTGGCCCCCGGGCCTGAGTTTGGACATGCCTGCCTTAGCCCCAAACAGAACATTCTTCCAGTATAGAGTGATTCAAAGTGGTTCTCATCGTTGATTTGAATGGAATCCCATAACTGATACCCAAAATCTTTTTACAAATGAACATAAGCAGAATAGATGGACACAATAGACACAAGTGAGACATTATTACACGTTTATTTTCACACACCACAGCTCTATTGCCCTCTGCTGGTCATTGCAGATACTACAACAGTTATATCTGCAAAAACGGCTTCATTCATCATTTGTCCCACTGCATTTTTGTACATAAATGAGCAGCATTATTCTCACATATAAAAGCCATTTATTTTACCCCCGTTCACTGAGAGCATAGTGTTCAGCCCATTCAGGAGTGAAACAGAAAACCATTGTTGCAGAACATAAATGTGTGAATGGAACTTTACTGACGAAGAGAAAGAGGAAGAAGAACTATTTGTTTTATATTTCCTTTTCTTCTCTTTGTGTTTGTGGGAGTAGAGCCCTATGATGACTCTGTGGGGGTTATGACACCGCTTGTGACTCAGAGAGACAGCACACACAATGCTCTTAGTCACACACATGCCTTATAAATATTCTCTGTACACTTAAGAACTCTACATTTGAAGCCTTCCCAAATATATGTTGCATATGGTTGGATATGTGACTAAACCCCACATCCAACAATGTTTTTCTTCTTCATTTAGCTGTCTTACTGTTTAAAATTAGGACCATTTCTATATTTTAATGTGTTCTAAATCTCGAATAATGTAATGGTCTATAAAACAGGACTTGTCTAGTGTCCTCAAATATGATTTAAAAGACCAAAATACGACAGACAGTTTAATCTAAATTCAGAAAATATTCTCAGATGTTGATGTCTGTAGTAAAGGTTACAACCCCTTGCCGTGTTTTGCAGAGCTATTGCAGTTACCCCCGTTGACCAGTAGATGGAAGCGTCTCCTCTGCAGCAAACAAACCATAGTTTCTCCCATGGATCTATAATAATAACGGGTTTCTCCTCACAACTTCACGGTGTGTTCGGGTGGTGCATGCTTGTGTGCGGGGAATGAGACAGTGAAAATACAGATGATATACTTACATAACAGGCAAACATTATGTCCTTTGTGTCCTCTGTCCTGGGCTGGACAAAAATATCTATGCTGGAACATGACTGTCGCCCCCTGCAGGACGCTCTGTCTGCTATGGAGAGCAGCTTCAATGACAGACTTATTTACCCTCGTTATTGACCCTTGTTATTTACCCGTTCCTCAGGTCTTTCCTTCCTGCTGCTGTCAGAATGTACAATGAGAACTGCTGAGCCTGTACACGTCATTCATCTGCAAATAGTAAATACTGTCGAACGCAATGTGTTGTAAACTAATTTCAGAATGTTTACTGAACGTCACTTTATACTTTATCTACTGACTGCATCACCCCGCCCCGGATGTGTAGAAAGAGATAGATTGATATATTGATATTGAAGCATTTACAGCTAGCTAAGAAATCTATGTTTTGTGTGCTCCCTGTGTGCTCTTACTACTGTCCTGTCTGTGCGCTGCAACATTGAAATTTCCCCACTGTGGGACGAATGAAGGATCTCTTAACTAATCTTTATCTACTTTTAACATTGCGATTGTCTCTATGATCATGAAGTTGGAACTACCTGTGTCCCTTCCTCCAGGTCATTCTTACGGTTGTCTGTTAATGTCATGTGACTCCTTTGTATAATACCTCAAAATCTCTTTATAGTAGTAATCTTTATTTATATACCGCCTTTTCACTGCAGATCTGAGTCTCAAAGCGGTTTACAATTGTTAATTATGGGCATTTGTCTCTCACTCCACACAGAGATGGGAGTGGGGTCGCCAGTACAGGAGGCGCATGCCAGAACTATTGGACATATTTTTAGTGGTAGGGGAAACCGGAGTACGCGGAGGAAACCTACGCAGACACGGGGAGAACATGCAAACTCCACTCAGAAAGGCCCTGGTCCGACCGGGATTTGAACCCAGGACCTTCTTGCTGAGAGGCGAGAGTGCTATCCACTCAGCCACCGTGCCGCTCTTCATCTGTATTCCCAATGTTCCGTCTGGTTATTTGTAATTAGTTACTTAACAGCCATTCACTTTCAGTTTTTCATGTTGATTAAATGAAAAAGTTGCAGTGTCATGGTGTCAATTTTGTGTTGATTTGTTTTGACTACTTTACCCTGTGGTTTTAGTTTTACTTCCTGTCTCCTGTTTATCACCTGTGCCTCTGTGTACCCTGTGCTCACCGCCACTTGTCGCTGGTTCATTGTCAATGTCTTTGTCGGTCTGGTTAAGTAAGTTCGTAAGTAATCTTTTTTTATCTAAGGCCAGAGTCACATTTTTTACCGTGGACTTCTATTTCATCATCCTCATTAAATTATGATGTTTACATTCCGGCTTTTTGGGTCCTTCCTCACAACATTAGAGCGATTCATCACCTGTTCAAAAGTATTTGTGAAACTAATCTTGTTTCTCTCTTCTTCCCAATCCTTTTTGAGCTTTGACAGGAGTGAAAAACAGGAAAACGTAAAATGCATGAATGAATTTAAGTGCTGTAAATTCCATAATTGATTCCTGTTTATAAGCTTGAAATAAACCAAATCAAATCTTAAAAAAAAATAGCTCGGTCAGATGCACAGATTTTCAACTGGATGAAGGTCTGGAGAGGACTTGGGCCATTCTAACTATTGTTGCTCTGGCTTTATGTTCAGGCTCATTGTCCCGTTGGAAAGTAAATATCTAATTTTTCTTTCACTTGATAGTTCTTACTTGAAACATGAAACTATGTACAAACGTTGATGTTACTTTTGCCCCTGGATAAGTCAAAGGAAAAGGCTCAGTCATTCATACAGTTCACACAGAAACATGAGAAAAACCCATTACACACGTCTTTAAATAAAACAATTTATAAACAGCATAAAAAACTGGTTTGTTTGTTTCACATCTTCAGCTCACACAGTCCCAATTGTACAACGTCCAAAAGATGACCAATGAGATCTTTCAGTAGTTAAGTGAAACACACTGACCATAACATTATGACCACAGCACCTGAGACCTGACAACCAGAGTCGGTAGGATAAATGCCGGAGTTTGTTGATATTAGACGCAAGAATACTGTTCAGAATTGTTATTGTGAGGTGTTCCAGTTGCAGAGGTCAATAATGGACCATTAAAGACAAATGAAGGACGCTCATGAAACGGATTCAATCAAAACTATAGCCTGGTCTTATCCATCCGTACTCTCCGCTCAGTCGTCATTTCACTGCATGTAACGTCTGGGTCTGGTCCCTGTGTTAGCGATTACAATCGGTTGAATTTCGACCGACCAATCAGAGAGCGCGGAAGGAGAGTGTTGTATTTAATTGTGGGTGACGTCAAGAGTTTGCGTCGAACGGGAAGGTTGTAGTTTAGAAATGGCGAAGAATGCAATAGTAAAGTAATCCGGTCTCGTTCTATCAAGAAATTGAAGCCGGAGCAAGAGGAATGTTTAGCAAATGTAATCGCTGGAAGAAATTGTGGCACTACTCCCCACGGGCTCCGTTAGCAGCAAAGGAGACGGCTAAAGCTAGGCTAAATGCTAAATGCTAACGACTCACTCAGGTGCACTACATTCGTCACGGTAAACTCAGATCCAATCGTTTCAATCTGCAAAAGGAGTTAACCCCTCCCACCTGTTAACGGAGTCAATGAAGCAAATCCAGACCTTAGAACGAAATGAAATGTGTACTATGGTGTGGTACAACCAGGCTATCAAAGCTGCAGTCCCAGTTATAAACCCAATATTTGAGTTATACGCATTTACTTGTTCTAATTATTTTACAAAATCCTTTTTTATTGTTGTAATTAACCTAGAATATACATTTAGTACCGGTAATAGTAATTTTTGTGTGCAGTATAAACATATTTAATGAACAAATATGATGTATTATTGGTTTTTGTTTTCTTAGCTGGGTCTTGATCTGCATTAAGTAGAAAATATATGAATAACAATAACAAATGGTGTGAGATATGACCAGACTGTGCAGACTTCCATCAAGTGGTAGAAGAGGAGAAAGAAAGGAAAAGCACTCGTAGAGCATGGACTTCCGGCAAGAGACGCAGTTCTTAAAAAATACACAATAAAAAAAATTAAACAAATCCTCAATCCAAACTCTGCTCTGGATCACCCTCCAAATTCACTCATTTTGTTCCTGGTTCAGTGTCTGAGATTAAATAATAATAATCTCGGAAGCTAACAACCCCAGAAGAAAACATAACATATACTGTAGATCCAAATTGAACATGGGTTTTTGGTTTTGGTCCATTTTCAGAATAACCATCGCAGTGTTGTTTGGGCTCAGTGTAGGCATTAATGGATTGGTCAGAATCACATATGACAGGATCGAGTCACAACTTTGGAGATCAAAGGAGCGTGGGAAAGGAGCTAAAACATTTGGAAATAATGTTTTTAGTTGGAACTAGTGTTGTCACGATCCTACAAAGAAAAACTCTATTCTGAGACCAATAGACTCGATACTCGATACCAATGTTGATACCTCGGTGATAAACTAATACAAAAATTAAACATTGGAGAATGGTCTGGAATTCTTAACACAAATAACCAAGCAAAATCCATCACATTGTCCTGAGTATTGATACTTTCCAAGGGATTATTTTATATATATTATTTGTTAAAAAATCCTAATGACGTTTGAAGTTGTAGAAGTTTGGACTGACCAACTGTGTTTGTCGAATGCAGAAGAAGCGGGTTTTTGATCTTCGAGCTGGAACCGATTTCTGTATGGGCACTACAGGGGTAGATGAGTTTCTGTGTTATCTGATTGGTCAAAACTTGTGGCTCACATCAGGATTTACAGAGATCTCAAAATACTGAGTGTGACACAAATGGTTACTGAGCTAGAGCAGTTTACTCTTCAATCTAAGTCAATAGGAACCAGAGCGAGTTTGTCAGAGTTTCATTGAGCTACCAGGTTAGTATCGTTTATCTATTTATACAGAAAATGCTTGTAACATGGTCAAAAGATTGAAATACTTGAACCACATCATGTGTCACGATAGTATGGCTGTCCAGATAGAGGCTGCAGATACTGTACATACATTAAACAGAATGACTGTATTTTGTCAATGGGGCCAATTTGTGTTGTGTGACTGCGGGTCAGGTTCAAGAGTCTTTTCCAGCGAGCGTGCACAAGTCGCACTGTGCACACTCTTAGTCCAGGGAGTCCAGATCCTCCAGAGAGTCCAGAGTGTCCAGGGAGTCCAGATCCTCCAGGGAGTCCAGATCCTCCAGAGAGTCCAGAGTGTCCAGAGAGTCCAGATCCTCCAGAGAGTCCAGAGTGTCCAGAGAGTCCAGAGTGTCCAGAGAGTCCAGAGAGTCCAGAGTGTCCAGAGAGTCCAGATCTTCCAGAGTGTCCAGAGAGTCCAGATCCTCCAGAGAGTCCAGAGTGTCCAGAGAGTCCAGAGTGTCCAGAGAGTCCAGAGTGTCCAGAGAGTCCAGAGTGTCCAGAGAGTCCAGAGAGTCCAGAGTGTCCAGAGTGTCCAGAGAGTCCAGATCTTCCAGAGAGTCCAGATCTTCCAGAGAGTCCAGAGTATCCAGAGAGTCCAGAGTGTCCAGAGAGTCCAGAGTGTCCAGAGAGTCCAGATCTTCCAGAGAGTCCAGAGAGTCCAGATCCTCCAGAGAGTCCAGAGTATCCAGAGAGTCCAGAGTGTCCAGAGAGTCCAGATCTTCCAGAGAGTCCAGAGAGTCCAGATCCTCCAGAGAGTCCAGAGTATCCAGAGAGTCCAGAGTGTCCAGGGAGTCCAGATCCTCCAGAGAGTCCAGAGAGTCCAGATCCTCCAGAGAGTCCAGAGAGTCCAGATCCTCCAGAGAGTCCAGAGTATCCAGAGAGTCCAGAGTGTCCAGGGAGTCCAGATCTTCCAGAGAGTCCAGAGAGTCCAGATCCTCCAGAGAGTCCAGAGTATCCAGAGAGTCCAGAGTGTCCAGGGAGTCCAGATCCTCCAGAGAGTCCAGAGTGTCCAGAGAGTCCAGATCTTCCACACATCCCCTCCTCTCACAGCTCGTCTCTTGAGGCCCGGGCGGCAGGGGGAGGGCTGTCTCCGGTCACCGTGTTCTGGGCCACGGCTCGGATGCTGCCTTGCTGAGCGGTCTTTCGGGCTTCATGCTGTCTGTCCCAGTCCGTGGCCACGCTCTCGTCGTCCCAGATGGTGGAGGTCTCGGTGTCGCTGATGTAACCCGGCTCACCTGTGTAGTGAGTGGGGTAGATCAGCAGCGGCTCCACGGAGAAGGCCTTTAGGTCCCGCGGCTCGAAGTGAGACATGTATTCCACACTAGAGACGGGAGAGAAGCACAGAGAGGACGACCATGAGAGCTCAAAACTTAAATTTTGTTTAACCCAATAGAAAGAGTCTGGTGAAAGTAACATTCGGTGAACAAATCAGACATGCTCTCTTCTTCTTAGAACACGTGGTATCTTTTGCATACTTGAGTCACTGTTTGATCTGAGTGAGGATGGTTCTCTCTCTTTCACATCTGAAAAAGCTGATCTAAAGATAGGTACTTTATTGATCCCCTGTAGGAGGAATTCAGGTGTCAAGAAGCAGCAGAAACACATGCATCCATACAAACAAAACAAATACATAGATTATTCTAAAAGTAGCTAACATTAGTAGTATTAAAATGCAACAGCTCTTTATGTCGCAGCAGCAGAGATGTGTCAAAGGCTGAAAATACAAGCAAGTAAGTAATGTTTTTTTATATAGCGCATTTTACAGACCATGGTCAGAACCAAAGCACTTTCCAATGTTCAGAGTCAGATATTGTTCCAATCCTTCCACACACGGTGATGACAGAAGCGAGTCCAGAACACACTGGACCATCAGCTCCAACACCATCCATTCACTCTCTCATTTACATTCAGACCTATTGTGCATGTTTTTAGTGGTAGGGGAAACCGGAGCACCCGGAGGAAACCGGAGCACCCGGAGGAAACCTACGCAGACACGGGGAGAACATGCAAACTCCACTCAGAAAGGCCCTGTTCTGACCGGGATTCGAACCCAGGACCTTCTTGCTATCCACTCAGCCACCGTCTCGCCCAAGTGCTGCAAGTGTAAAGTAGTGAACCAGTATTTTCAGAAGTTACATGGATTTGATTACATATTTTTTGTGTTTTGAAAGTTAAACATGATATTGACAATATTTACTTTGGGACCAGACAAACAAATATCTAGGCAATTGTAAACCATCATCTCTCAAAACAGTTTCACATTTAAAAATATAGAAAACAAAAGGACCACCCTCACTCAGCCAATCCGCTCTCAGCCCAAGAGTCAAGGTTCTTTCTGAAAACTATGACTGTGGTCTGACTCTTTCTGTCAAGATGTATTATTTAAGATTAAAGTTCCACAGCTTTAACATGTATGTACCAGTCCCATCTAGTGTTGACCAAAATCATGTTCTTACTCATTCATCATCACACATTATTAGGAGGCAAAAAGTAAAACAAAAAGCAAAAAGTGTCATGGTCTGGGAATTCATCACAGCTTACCAAGTTTGAAAACATATAATTTGGACAGAAGGGGTAGGGGGACAGGTTTGTGCAGGTTTGATCCAGATGGTCCTGATCTCAGCGTCTACTGCAGGTCTGTTTTTGATGGAGCAACTATTTTGACAACATATGCTTTGCTTTTCTTCACCAAACGACTTGCATGCACATACATTTGATACATTTTTGTTTTTTAAGTGGTTAACCAATGAAAACCACGCTATGCTATTTACAAATGAAATCATATTTGGCGTGGAATCCTCCATGTGGCAAAGCTCCACACAAAACAGATGGTATCAATGGGAGTTGTCTTTGTCAATCATAACATTTACGACCGTGGCAAATATGGTTTGTATTTGTTTACAGCGGAATGCCCAAAGCTTCAAAGAGATGTTCGATCCTCTGCCACACAAAGGAAATAAAAAGGAGGATATGACTTTGATAATGGAAATGCTTCTTTGACACAATCATCATTAATACAATCATTTATTTTTATTTTATTGCATGAGTTTATTTTAAGATACAAAAATGTGCATGTTATTTTGATATTTTGTCTCTTACAGTGTGGATCTGTATGCTTACAAATTACACAGTGTTTAAAAATGCTGCTTCCAGCTCAAATTTGACTTGGACACGTTTGGTTTGCACTATGAGGTCACAAGGGTCAGGGTGAGAGCCGTTATCACTCCTGTGATAACGGATAAACTTTCACTTTTATGAGAAAACCATGAGTGTGTGTTTACAGTTTTCTCCTCCATTGCAAAATAATTCTATAATAACGTTATTTATGTATCCTATTTAGCCACATTTACCCTGCCACATTCCCACAACTTTTATTTAGGAACAAATTTACTTTCTCTTTTATTTACACAGTAATCCATCCTCCACACAACTGGAGCATAGTTATGTTTCCCCACCCCCAAACGCAGCCTGTATCAATGGGAATCCTGTCCCCTTCTCCGGGCAGGAAGAGCCTCGCTGCCACACATTCCTCCAACAGCAAAGGGAAGAAGGGGGAGTCACTCTATGCTCTAGCGAACAACACGGAGGCTTACACACGCATTATATGACAGGTCAAAATACAGCCGTGCTGGAGGTAATAAGTCTCGGGCTATGACAGGAATCTCAGCAGAATAGGGCCATTGTGGGCCCCAAGACAGGAGGTGTACCCACTGAACCCCAGGAACATTCCACCCTGTGTTAGCAGGCACACAAGGAGAAGAGGGGCTCCATACCGCACACCTCTATTGTATATGTATATATATATATATATATATATATATATATATATATATGCTGTGGTCAACCACCAGAACACACACTCCTCATTATGCCAGTATGTCATGCACTCTGTTCTTAAGCCTATGCACACTTGCATGTTGTAAGTGTGGACACTTAAGCCTAGCGTACATCGACAGAGAAACTGGAGACAACTAGTTTCAAGGCGGCTTTTGGCGACTGAGAGTAGATGATGGGAGATGATCAGTTGCCGAAATCGGTCGATGTGCGCGCTCTTACAACTGGAGATGAACAGTCGGTCTCCAGTTTCAGTCAGTTGCCCGTGTTCTACTTTTCGGCAACTAGTTGTCCTCAGTTTCGGAGATATGACCCGATGTGCGCGCTCCATGCGCCGCTCCGACAACCTGATGTGTGTATTGCGTGTATCGCGAGCCCGCAACAGTTTATGTCAGAAAACACACTATAGTTGAGGCCAGTTGCTGTCGATGTACGCGCTGTTATTAAAGCCTAGCGTACATCGGACTGGCAACTGATTATATCCGTCGCATATGAGTTGCTGCCCCGCACACATTGACAATCTGACGAAAACGGGCAACTCCCAGTAGCAGACCAGTCTCGGGAATAACAGCGCGTACATCGACAGCAACTGGCCTCAACTACAGTGTGTTTTCTGACATAAACTGTTGCGGGCTCGCAATACACACACGTTGTCGGAGCGGCGCATGGAGCGCGCACATCGGGTCATATCTCCGAAACTGAGGACAACTAGTTGCCGAAAAGTAGAACACGGGCAACTGACTGAAACTGGAGACCGACTGATCATCTCCAGTTGTAAGAGCGCGCACATCGACCGATTTTGGCAACTGATCATATCCCACCATCTCCTCTCAGTTGCCAAAAGCCGCCTTGCAACTAGTTGTCCCCAGTTTCTCTGTCGATGTACGCTAGGATTTACAGTCCACTGTAAAAGGCCCAGACACCTGTAATAATACATGTGTGGTTGCTACACTGTTGCTGACTCCCGAGGCACCACACGCAGCTGGTTAGTGGCACATTATTGGAATAAAAATGTAAAACTCACTTGGGGTGTTTGTTGAACATGACAGGCAGGTACTCGTCCACGGGCAGCATCCTGGTGAATGGCTGAGCTGATAATAGTTTTCTTGCTCCTTGTTGTGACAGTGCGTATCCGAGAGTCCAGTAAGAGTAGTCCGCCACCACTAGATTATTTACACCTTCAACAGACTTCTCCGGGTGCTGTACCTGCATGCGCTTACGGCCCACATAACTGAAACACAACAGACACTTTGATTATGATTGCCTGACTCACGATAGTTTTTAAGAAAGTCAGGACTCACATAAGGTCCCAGTCCAGCTGGGCTCTGTCCGTGTCCTCCATGATGGCCTGAAGCCGCCTCTTGAACCTGGGTTCAAACCTCACGTCATCCTCCAACAAAAGCACCTTCTGGAGTCCCCGCTCCAACACCTAAGGGCCACACACACCCAGAGAGACACTTGTCACAGTGAGTTATCTCTGAGGTGGACAGCTGGAATGCCAGGTATTTAAGGCAGATTTAGACCAAAGCATGAGTGACTGTACAAATGTCAAATAGTATTTCATAAAAAACTATCTTTATGTTACAATAGTAAGGAATTCATCATGAACTATTGCCCCACCTGCTTCCATATTGAGTGGTGACTGAGGAAGCAGCCGATTTCTCCCCTGGTCAGCACGCGGCCTGAGTACGGGTCTTTATACCCGGGCATCATCTCTATTCCCAGAGCCTGCAGCTGGCTCGAGTTCAAAGCCCTGATACGAACACAGTGTCGTTGGAAGATTCATTTCCTTCAATTTTACACATTTGTCAAAGATAGATTTAGAATGACCTACTTTCCATCCACTGCCTCAGTCAGTGTTGGGTGCAGACCGAGTGCAGACATAGATTTAAACATTCGGGTCCGTCTGTCCAGCCTCCGCTTCAGGTTTATTAGAAATACCTAAAGAAAATGACACAAAATGAATAAAGAGGTGTGTAAATTGAATTAGCCAATATAAAAATGACTTACTTCATCAAAGCCTATTTTATCTGGTTGCGAGGGTGGGACACGGAGGTACTCTGAGGGCTCAATATCGTAATCAACTGTAGAAATGGGTTATAAAAGCAAATGATTAAAGTTTTGCTTGATTGCGTTTGGCTTAGCAGAGTGGGAGGTCTGAAAGAATGGCTCATGGTTGAATATAAACATTAACCCTGTATATCTGACAGAACTGGTATCTTTGCATGTCCCTGTCAGACCAGTGAGGTCATTTAACCAGATTTTGTTGAATGTTCTTAAGGCTGGACTCAAAACTCGAGGAGACCAAGCCCAATTGCGCTGACATCGACACGTACTCAAAGCCTCGGTGATGGTATGGATGAAGCTCTCCCTCTCATCGTCCACGTTCTGCTGGGCTTTGAGCGGGACAGGGAGGAAGCCATAGTGCTCCCGGTTACACACATACATCTGCACACCTGAAGGAGCAGCAGAAATGGGGAAGAAAAATCAGTGAGAACCGAACTAAATCCTCACAGAATAATCCAAATAGAACGTTCATGGTTCAAGTGCATTGCACATTTGGACAACCCCGACATCTCAGTAAACTTTTGTAATCTTGACTTGTGCATCAACCTTGTGCTACTGGGTGAGATGCTGAGCGGAACGGAAGTGAATTAATCTCAGGCCATAGTGTGTGTGTCTCAGAGGACATCATAGGCAGCACAGGGGCACCACAGGGATCAGTACGTGACCCATTTCTGTTTGCCATCTACCCTGTGGATTTCCAGAACACCAGCAACCGATTTTTATAGACAGTTATGATGATACTGCAGTTGTCAGCCTGATAAAACTCCGAAAGAAGAAGAAGTAGCAGAGGACAATAGAGGATTTTGTGGATTAGAGTGCTGGTATATCTCCATGTTACTGAGCTGCAGTGTTGCACATCTAGATTTGCTGAGGATTTTCTCCAGGATTCTGGGGTTGATAACAAACTACGCAGTGCTTCTGATGCACTAAACTCCATTTCTTGCTCTCGAACAATGACAATAAATCCATCCTCAACACCATAAAAACTAATGAAAATCTAGGGCAAAGTAGTGTCCAATCAAAGATGTATGGGTGTGCAGTTGGACTGGGAGAGCCACACAGTGTACAAGAGCCCCCTTTGTTTTTGATTGTGTTTATTTGGTCAGTACAACACACAATAATGAACAATCATATACAAGTTGCACACAAATTACCAAATTAAAGCAAAACCACTGATTTACTGTACAACTGTTCAGCTCTGATTTATTTTAAGGCTATGTTTTAGTTGTTATTTTAAAAGAGCAGTGAATTGGACATTCTCTTATGTCTGCTAATGCTGTTCCAAAATTGACTTCCTCAGATGTCCCCTGATGGGCAGAGCAGTCCAAACTTTCTGTGTGGGATCTCAACATCTCCCCAGGAGTAGGGTCTGGTGCAGTGACAACTCATCGGTTTAGCGGTAATTTGTTAGTTTAAAAAGCAGGCTCTGTAATGGGGTGTCCACAGTCTTAAGAACAAGGTCACGGAAAAACTGCAGCTGTATAAACTCAGATCAATCAACTTAAATCCATCGTGTAAAGAGGCTGGGGCTTTAATGTATACGTGTAAAATCAGTGAGAGGTGGCAACAATTTCCTGTGAATGATCCAGAAAGTTTCTAATAAGTTTGTATTGGCTATTGTGATGTAAATATTGTAAGCCTAAACTAATCAAATGCCATCTCAGCTTTAAATGGAAAAAGCATTATAGGGATTACAGTATATTGTGGATTAAGCAGCTTTTTCCATATAATTTTGGACAAAGCTGCTTAATCACAGGCTCAACTAAAACTGTTCAAACTATTATCAAAGTAGTCCTGACATGTCCAACTGCATCGCTGCCCTTCACACAAAACACTTAATAATGATAAATGTTTGAAAATGTCCGCTTGGGTGTAGCTAACTTGGCGTCACGTCTTGTCTTTATGAACGTCTGCATCGTAGAGTTCACTTGTTTGTAGAGTGTTTTAAGTCTCGTCTTAAGACCCACTTTTACTCTTTGACTTTTAACACTGCGTGAGTCGTGTGGTCCTCTGTGTTTTTATTTTATTTCTATTTATGGTTTTAATCTGTTTTATATATTTTTATTCTTTTTTACTTGGTGAAGCTGGGGCGACAGTAGCTCAGTTGGTAGAGCATTGGCCTTTGAGCCTGAAGGTCGTGGGTTCAAGCCCACCATAAGACCCACTTCACGACTCCCACTGATGACTGCTGTCGTTGTGTCCTTGGGCAAGACACTTAACCCCACTTTGCCTGAAGCCCCCACTGAAAGATCTCAGCTCCTGTGGACTCAGCTCCTGCAGGAGGATCAGTGAGGGGCTGGTGCTCTGTGTACTGGGTGTAGCTCTGGCCACCCCCCCGACCCAGAAATGGATTAAGGGGAAGAAAATGGATGGATGGACTTGGTGAAGCTAAGGAGAAGTTATTATTTATTTTATACTTTTTTGTGCAGCACTTTGGAAACGTAACTGTTGTTTAAATGTGCTATATAAATAAAGTGGATTGGATTGGATTAGATTGGATTGGATTGGATTGTTGAGCCAAAGTCGTCATAAATGTACATTGATTTCCACAGCTAACATCACAAAGAGGAATTTCAATGCACTAGGATTTGTGTGTATTCGAAGAGAGCGGAGACAAACCTGCCTGCCGTGCGGAGAAGGCAAACACCATGATGTCATCAAAGGCCCAGCTGTAGTCCGGGTGAGGCGGATGAAAGGCCAGCGCTTTACTGGCCTCGCGACGCAGATCTATCAGGAACGTGCTATGAACCATGGGAACCGGGAAACAGCCCAGGCGCTTCCACTCCCGGACGGGCTGGTAGTCTGGAGTCCGCTTGTAATAGCCCTATAACAGGGATTTCATTTTTAGATGATGCGTTCACATGTGGGGAAACTGTTACAAATCTCACTTTTAATCACCAAACAACAAAAGGAAATGTTTTTCATAGGCAAGGCAAGTTTATTTATATAGCACAATTCATACACGAGGCAATTCAAAGTGCTGAACAAAACAAGAAAGCATTAAAATCATAGATAATCACAGAACATTAAAAAGAAAGATACAAATATAAAATCCCTCAGTTGTAGCACAGCTAAACAGAACTGTCTTTAACCTGGTTTTAAACATTGTCAGAGAGGAGGCCTGTCTCACATCTTCAGGAAGACTGTTCCAGATTTTAGCAGCATGAATCTGAAAAGCAGCCTCCCCATGTTTAGTTCTGAGTCTGGGCACTAACAGGAGTCCAGTCCCTGTGCTCCTCAGAGTCCCAGCAGGAGTCCAGTCCCTGTGCTCCTCAGAGTCCCAGCAGGAGTCCAGTCCCTGTGCTCCTCAGAGTCCCAGCAGGAGTCCAGTCCCTGTGCTCCTCAGAGTCCCAGCAGGAGTCCAGTCCCTGTGCTCCTCAGAGTCCCAGCAGGAGTCCAGTCCCTGTGCTCCTCAGAGTCCCAGCAGGAGTCCAGTCCCTGGGCTCCTCAGAGTCCCAGCAGGAGTCCAGTCCCTGTGCTCCTCAGAGTCCGGGCTGGTTCATATGGGACTAACATGTCACTAATATATTTTGGTGCGAGGCCATGGAGAGACTTGTAACAAGCAGAGCTGTTTTAAAGTCTATTCTCTGAGCCACAGGAAGCCAGTGCAGAGACCTGAGGACCGGACTAATGTGGTCGTACTTCCTGGTTCTAGTCAGGACTAATGTGGTCGTACTTCCTGGTTCTAGTCAGGACTAATGTGGTCGTACTTCCTGGTTCTAGTCAGGACTAATGTGGTCGTACTTCCTGGTTCTAGTCAGGACTAATGTGGTCGTACTTCCTGGTTCTAGTCAGGACTAATGTGGTCGTACTTCCTGGTTCTAGTCAGGACTAATGTGGTCGTACTTCCTGGTTCTAGTCAGGACTAATGTGGTCGAACTTCCTGGTTCTAGTCAGGACTAATGTGGTCGTACTTCCTGGTTCTAGTCAGGACTCGAGCTGCTGCATTTTGAATGTACTGCAGCTGTTTTACAGCCTGTTTGGACAGACCTGTGAGCAGGCCATTGCAGTAGTCTAACCTACTGGAGACAAATGCATGGATAAGAATCTCCAAGTCTGCTTTAGACACTATGTTTTTGATCCTGGCAATGTTTTTTAGATGGTAAAAAGCTGCTGATGTTACTGATTTGATGTGGCTATTCATATCCACAATGACACAATAATAATAAATAATATAATAATCCACTGTGTATAGATTTGGAAGAACTTACACTGCAGGACTTGGTTGACTTTAAAGAAAACCGATTATACACGATTGATTGTTTTGAGCTTTTACCACGGTACAACATTCCTGAGGTTGTTTTAGGTCCAGCTACGCTAAAAACCGTCTACGTCCTGAAAAAGTATGATGTCATTAAACCAGATGGCATAGTCATTAAAGTATATAGACATTTCTCATAAATTAATTATGACAATTCCCCAAGTGAAATGACGCTTGTTACACGCTGTATTTTCAGCCGTATTATTGTTGGAAAAGAAATGGGCTCCCCCTGGAGGCAGCACAGAGAGTTACAGGTGGAAAGCACATTTCAGCCCAACGATGTATATTCTACTGAAGACATTCACATTCTAGAACATGAAAGTGAATAGTTTCATATTTAAAGGACCTTTCTTTAAAACTGCTCAAATATGATTCAGGACGTGTGGAAACTCTCTGCAGTAGAAAACATCAGAATCACAGAAAGGAAACACAAAATGTGCTTAAATTTAAAATCAATGTGTCAATCACAATCAATGCAACCAGCTACTGTTTGGAATGAACTAACAGATGATTATAAAATAAAGTCCAACCTGATTTCATTTTTAAAATATTTAAACAAAAAAAGCACTAAAGAAGTGCATGGAGGGAAGAGCTTGATCTATTCAGCACAGAGCAAGGAGTGGATGAGAGGTGTATGGTCAGAGAGTGTTTGGGCACTAATTGTGTGTATTATATATATATATATATATATATATATATATATATATATATATATATATATATATATATATATATATATATATATATATATATATTATATATATTATCGTCTGTGCAAACGCTTAAAATAAATAAACCGATTACTTAAAGGAGCTATACCCGTTTCTGCAAGGAATGTGGTCCGAGCGTAGATTGTCCGAGCGTAGATTGTCCGAGCGTAGATAGTCCGAGCATAGATAGTCCGAGCATAGATAGTCCGAGCGTAGATAGTCCGAGCGTAGATAGTCCGAGCGTAGATAGTCCGAGCGTAGATAGTCCGAGCGTAGACAGTCCGAGCGTAGATAGTCTGAGTGTAGATAGTCCGAGCGTAGATAGTCCGAGCGTCGACAGTCCGAGCGTAGACAGTCCGAGCGTAGATAGTCTGAGTGTAGATAGTCCGAGCGTAGATAGTCTGAGCGTAGATAGTCCGAGCGTAGATAGTCCGAGCGTAGATAGTCCGAGCGTAGATAGTCCTAGCGTAGATAGTCCGAGCGTAGATAGTCCGAGGCGGTCCCGCAGGTCTCTCCCTCAGACCAGTCTCTCCAGAGGATACGATGTAAGCTAGCTCTGTTCAGGGCTTGGTTTCTTCTTTGATCATGTTGTGGCTTTAGTTCCTCTTCTCTTCCTCACTGTTGTGTGGTTTGGGCTGTTTTGCTGTGTCTGCAGTTACAGCCAGAGGAGTTATAGCCACTTATGCTAACATGCTACTGTGTTTAGCAGCGCTGTAGAGGCTAGAGGACGCAGCCTCGCTCTGTGATTGGAGGAGAGGAAAGTCTCTACTCTTTTTAGTAGTAGTAGTAGTAAGTAATATTTATTTATATACCGCCTTTTCACTGCACATCGGAGTCTCAAAGCGGTTTACAATTGTTATTTTTGGGAGTGGGGTCGCCAGTACAGGAGGCACATGCCAGAACTATTGTACATATTTTTAGTGGTAGGGGAAACCAGAGCACCCGGAGGAAACCTACGCAGACACGGGGAGAACATGCAAACTCCACTCAGAAAGGCCCTCGTCCAACCGGGATTCGAACCCAGGACCTTCTTGCTGAGAGGCGAGAGTTCATACACAGCTGAATCAATGAACTCAAGCTTTCAATTAAATTACGGATTATAATACAACATGTATGTAGTAATAAGCATTTTTATGAACTCAAACGGGTATAGCTTCTTTAATGAATGAATTAAATTAATAAAATAATAATAATAATAATACTTGTTTTGAAGCCAGCCCACCTGAGGAGTCATGCCGCACCAGAAGTTGGAGTAGAGAGAGCGGGACTGCATCATGGGGGCCACGACGGTGAGGTTCTCCCCCATCAACAGGTTCAGAGTCTGAGGGTTCGTCAGGAGGTTGTCACTGTCCACAAACTGAAACATATCAAGAAGAAATATCATGCAACATTTTTGGCCATTAAAATTATAATGAGATGATTTACACGCATGTTTCTTGTTATTGAAAAACATATTATGAAACAAATATCAATAATAAATGATTATAATGGGCTGCCTGTTATCCCTATGCTTCCATTGAAAAGGGGGTGTAGATTTTTTTTTTCTTCCAAATTTGACAATGACAGATTGCAAAGAACATAATTTCATCTGAAAAAACAATGTTATGGTCACTACTTTTGTTTTAAAAGTCATAAAACGGCTCTGTTGGTGTCATAGAGGTGCGCTGACGTCACACTGAGGCAGGAGCTTTTAGACATAAGGGGCGGAGTTACAAGTCTGTGCCAGAAGTGTTGATGTTAGCATGGATGGATCTAAAAACAACTCCAGGTGTGCAGAAGACTGTAAACGTAAACTGTCTCTCTCCTCCTTTGTCCTTCCCTTCCTCTGTCTCTCACCTCTTCTGTCTCTCCTCCTCTGTCTCTCTCCTCTTCTGTCTCTCCTCCTCTGTCTCTCCTCCTCTGTCTCTCTTCCTCTGTCTCTCTCCTCTTCTGTCTCTTCTCCTCTGTCTCTTCTCCTCTTCTGTCTCTCCTCCTCTGTCTCTCTTCTCTTCTGTCTCTCTTCCTGTCTCTCACCTCTTCTGTCTCTCCTCCTCTGTCTCTCTCCTCCTCTGTCTCTCCTCCTCTGTCTCTCTTCCTCTGTCTCTCTCCTCTTCTGTCTCTTCTCCTCTGTCTCTTCTCCTCTTCTGTCTCTTCTCCTCTGTCTCTTCTCCTCTTCTGTCTCTCCTCCTCTGTCTCTCTTCTCTTCTGTCTCTCTTCCTGTCTCTCACCTCTTCTGTCTCTCTCCTCCTCTGTCTCTCCTCCTCTGTCTCTCCTCTTCTGTCTCTCACCTCTTCTGTCTCTTCTCCTCTGTCTCTTCTCCTCTTCTGTCTCTCCTCCTCTGTCTCTCTTCTCCTCTGTCTCTCTTCCTGTCTCTCACCTCTTCTGTCTCTCCTCCTCTGTCTCTCACCTCTTCTGTCTCACCTCTTCTGTCTCTCCTCCTCTGTCTCTCTCCTCCTCTGTCTCTCTTCCTGTCTCTCACCTCCTCTGTCTCTCCTCCTGTCTCTCACCTCTTCTGTCTCTCACCTCTTCCTGTCCCTCACCTCTTCTGTCTCTCACCTCTTCTGTCTCTCCTCCTCTGTCTCTCACTTCTTCTGTCTCTCTTCCTGTCTTTCACCTCTTCTGTCTCTCACTGTCTCTCACCTCTCCTGTCTCTCCCTCTTCTGTCTCTCCTCCTCTGTCTCTCACCTCTTCTGTCTCTCTTCCTGTCTCTCACCTCTTCTGTCTCTCCTCCTCTGTCTCTCACCTCTGTCTGTCTCTCTCTTCCTGTCTCTCACCTCTTCTGTCTCTCCTCCTCTGTCTCTCACCTCTTCTGTCTCTCTTCCTGTCTCTCACCTCTTCTGTCTCTCCTCCTCTGTCCCTCACCTCCTCTGTCTCTCTCCTCCTCTGTCTCTCACCTCTTCTGTCTCTCACCTCTTCTGTCTCTCCTCCTCTGTCTCTCTCCGCCTCTGTCTCTCTTCCTGTCTCTCACCTCCTCTGTCTCTCACCTCTTCTGTCTCTCACCTCTTCCTGCCTCTCACCTCTTCTGTCTCTCCTCCTCTCTCTCCTCCACTGTCCTCTCTCACAGTATGAGCAGCTAAGCGCGTACAGTGTGGTCACTCCTGTCTCTTGTGAGTTATAATATTACAAGTCAAATTGCACAGTGTATGCCAAGCCTTAAGGACAAAACAAGCCAAAAGTTAAAATGCTTTTACTTACTCCTGATCATTTCTCAGACTAATCAAGGTCTCATCTTTTTGTAGTTCAATTTTGTAAACAGGGAAAACAGTATATATGAGTAGTTCCCAGATAAAAGGTATTTTATCTGTATTATTTAGTTACCAGTATGTAGTCGGCCCATCTTTCCCGCGCCGCCTTCAGAGCAGCCTGCCGCAGCTTCATCACATGACCGAACCTGGAGGGAGGCCAGTGCTTCGGACCCCACTCGTCTGTGTATGACCTGTGATATCAAATAAATCAATGCAGTACTTTTACAGTGTTTGTATTTACCCCGCCTGCTCCAGTGATGACAGCACTCACTTGGGCTCCTCCATGGGCCTCCACTCCACATAGTGATAAAGGCTTTGTGCTTTCTTCAGCCACTCTCTCAGCATGGCCGTGGTGTTGTCCATGTTGTGATCTGTCGCTGCCCTGAACATGAGAGTTACAGTGGAAAATGAGTTTTTCTGGATAATACGACAGAACGAAACTGACGGCTATTTATTGTTTCAATGATATAGGTTTACATAATATACTAAATATTAATTATTATTATTAATTAATAATTAATTAATATATTAAAACACATATTCATAACAATAATAATAATTATGCATCGGCTTTATAAAGCGCTTTTTTGGACACTCAAAGATAATTCTTTTACTACATAAACGGTGGTGATAAACTACTAAAGCCTAGCGCGGAGCTTACGGAGGTGACGTGACGTCACTTGCGCAACGCGTTGGTCACCGCAAGGCCCTTACGTCGCCTGCCGCGCAGCATTGAAATTTTCTAACTACGTAAGGGTCGCCGCAAGGAAGCTCCGCTGTGATTGGTCCGTGTGTGTGTATTGGAAGGAAGCACGGAGCGGCTGCAGCAGGGACATGGACGAGGCACTATGGAGCAGAGAGCTTTGTGCTTCGAAGGAAAAGCAGTTTGGGCTCAGAGCCTGATATACAGGAGACTGTGGACTATCTAACATATATATAACTTATATCTAACATATATATAACTTATAAACTGTGCAGTCGTTTGTTTTGCACTGTTCCTGTCTTTGTTTGAATCGTAGCTGCGTTTGTTGCTTTCCTCCTGCACTCGTAAATCGTTCATGTTTGTCTCAGATATTTACCACTATTATTGTTTTGCTGTTTGTGCTGAAAACTATTTAATAATAACTATGTTTCCAACAAGAACTGTGTCTTTATTCACAGCATCACAGTTGAAATGACTTATAAAATAATGAATCCATAAAACTATCACATAAACCTACAGTAGAAACACGTGTAATGAGCTCAAACAGCTTTGTTTGTTATTGTTGTTCTGAAGAGGACAAAGTAGCAGCGTAAATGGGGCCGCTCCTGTGTGATCGCCCTCATGTGGTTTGTTGTGGGATTACAACATTCTCCTCAAAACTCCGTAAGGGGAACGCGCCAGTATAACATCAATTGTGCTTACGTAGGTCCACCGCAACCGCTAACGTAAGCCACGCCGCGCAAGTATACACTAGGCTAAAGCTGCCCTGGGGCACACTGACAGAATAGAGGCAACCAGTGCCATCAGCCCCTCGTACCACCATCAACCATCCACACACCAGACTCATTCTAGGCAATGTGGGTGAAGTGTCTTGCCTGAGAACACACGACTTTATAGACGCAGCCGCCCCACTGTGGCACCTGGTGTTCCCAGAGGTCTCCCATCACAGTACTAACCAGGCCTTGCCCTGCTTAGCATCAGAGGTCTGACAGGATCTGGTTCTCACATGCAGGTAATATATAACCCACATTGTGGCTTGATCTGTGTTATATATCTACCTATAAAATCAGCAATTTAAAAGTGTCATTTATGTCGTGCAGTCAAACGTTGAAAACGACGATGGCTCCAGACCAAATATCCGTTAGTCTCCATTAAGTAGTACTTTCATATGGTTTAGAATAGTGGCTGTATTGGTTCTGAATGTGGCAGAAATAAGAAAATGTGGTTGTAATAAAAATAATGAGTAAAAAACACTGAGACTTATTCCATTTGAACAACAGTAAACTCCATACAAAAAAAGCTTGCAATAAGCGGATGATTCTGAATGCAGCAGGATGAGTTGTTTGTTTTTCCACTTTCACTGACTCAGACAAGACTGGTTTCACTGTGCGTTTAATTTTAGTGTGAGAATCTCAATCTGTAAACACGCTGAAAGACACGCCCCCGTGTGTGGAAAACCTGAAGCACGGTTTGCATTTTAATAAACACCTTTGAAAAGTGACGTTTTGGGCCAGTTACGTGCAGTTTGTTCCCGAAAAAAACGCTGCTTTACATAATCTGACATAATCTGACATAATCTGACATCTGTCCTCTTTCCCTCTCCAATCCAAATGTGTTGTAGAGATTCAGAGATGGAGCACAGAGCCTCCAGCTGCATTTCTCTTTGGACATGACTGAAATTCCAGCCTTGTCTAATATGTGGTTATTGCAAGACTCGGCATGCACATGAGCTGTTGGCTTTCTACACATGAAGAAGTGACCAACAAACAAAAGGCAATTGTGACAAATGATCAGTACCAGGTCTAAACTATGGAGGTCCCCTGATTACAAATATTACTAGTGATTGTACATATACATTTTATATTTATTTAAATTGCACTAAGGAGTGTCAAATTTATAATTACGGTAAACGTCATGATTTCCAAATAGATGAATAATAACCAATAAATATGACCATAAGAGTCAAGGAGGATCTTGGAGTGACGTCGTTGTTTATCGTTTTTCCGCTCCGGTCACGTGACTGTGTGGAACTAAAGCAGAAAGCTACCTGGATGCTAGAGAGTTAGCTATTTTTACACGTTTGGAGAGAGGTTTTACAAAATCAAATGGTCCGTTCTTGTTGTGTGGTCGGTGGTCCGGCCCGCTGGGGACAGATTAAGTTTTTTTAAAAAATGATTTCATAAAAGAACAGTGAAAAACGGCTGTGGTAAAGTTGTTGCCCTTTTATGCTGTTACCTACGGTAAACGTAGACCAGGGAGCCGGGGGGATGAGGGGATCAAAATTCATAAACAAATCTAAGTTTTGCAACTACTTTCACTGCGGACTTGTTCACTGTGATGATTCATTTTAAACATTGCATTTTGGTTGCTCATCCCCGCAGCTTCCTGTTCCACCTTTACCGTAAGTAACTGCAAAAAGAGGCAACCCGCTTTCAATGTGCTTTACCACGACGGCGAAATGCCGGACCACTTTACGATGGATGGATTTTCACCACGGTCCCTTCATGAGTGAAGGGTCCTGGGTTTTCTATGAAGTAAGAATAAATGCCTCCCAGTCCCAGCAGATCGGTGCCAAGACAGAGCTGAGTCTGACCAATGTTTCTTCTCATCATCCCAGGTCTCATCTGGGCTTTGGATTTGTTCAGTTCGGTCTCATATACTTATTTTTAGCTTGTCTTTATATCTCCTCTGATCTTCTTGCCTTAAGGCAAGGCAAGGCAAGGCAAGTTTATTTATATAGCACAATTCATACACAAGGCAATTCAAAGTGCTGAACAAAACAAGAAAGCATTAAAATCATAAATTATCACAGAACATTAAAAAGAAAGATAAAAATATAAAATCCCTCAGTTGTATGCACAGTTAAACAGAACCGTCTTTAACCTGGTTTTAAACATTGTCAGAGAGGAGGCCTGTCTCACATCTTCAGGAAGACTGTTCCAGATTTTAGCAGCATTAATCTGAAAAGCAGCCTCCCCATGTTTAGTTCTGACTCTGGGCACTAACAGGAGTCCAGTCCCTGTGCTCCTCAGAGTCCGGGCTGGTTCATATGGGACTAACATGTCACTAATATATTTTGGTGCGAGGCTATGGAGAGACTTGTACACAAGCAGAGCTGTTTTAAAGTCTATTCTCTGAGCCACAGGAAGCCAGTGCAGAGACCTGAGGACTGGACTAATGTGGTCGTACTTCCTGGTTCTTGTCAGGACTCGAGCTGCTGCATTTTGAATGTACTGCAGCTGTTTTACAGCCTGTTTGGACAGACCTGTGAGCAGGCCATTGCAGTAGTCTAACCTACTGGAGACAAATGCATGGATAAGAATCTCCAAGTCTGCTTTAGACACTATGTTTTTGATCCTGGCAATGTTTTTTAGATGGTAAAAAGCTGCTGATGTTACTGATTTGATGTGGCTATTAAAATTTAAGTCTGAGTCCAGTATTACCCCTAGATTTCTGACCTTGTTTGAAGGTTTTAGGGAGAGAGACTGTAGGTGACAGATGACGCTCTCTCTTTGTTTCTGGGGACCAAAGACAATCATTTCAGTTTTGTCTGCGTTTAGCTGAAGGAAGTTGTTTTGCATCCACTCACTGATCTGTTGGATACAGTGAAGGAGTGAGTCCACTGGTCCATGTTCTCCTGCAGTCAGTGAGACATAGATCTGAGTGTCGTCTGCATAGTTATGATAGGAAACTTTGTTTCTGCGTATTAACTGACCTAACGGCAGCATGTAGAGATTGAACAGAAGAGGTCCCAGGATCGACCCCTGTGGGACTCCACAGGTCAGGGCCATATGATCTGAGACACAGTTTCCAATCTCCACAAAGTACTTCCTGTCTTCAAGGTAAGACCTAAACCAACTTAGGGCGGTGCCAGTGACGCCAACCCAGTCCTCTAGTCTCTGTAAGAGGATCTCATGGTCGACGGTGTCAAAGGCAGCACTTAGATCTAACAGGATTAAGATTGAGACTTTGCCTGCGTCAGTGTTCAGCCGGATATCGTTTGTAACCTTAACGAGAGCAGTCTCAGTGCTGTGGGTGGGGTCTAAAGCCGGACTGAAACATATCAAATGAGTTGTTGATTATAAGAAATCTAGTAAGCTGTAGGTAGACAACTTTCTCAAGGACTTTCCCCATAAATGGCAGATTTGAGATGGGACGATAGTTGTTAAGTACAGTGGCATCCAGACTGCTCTTTTTTAGCAGGGGCCTGATGACTGCAGTTTTCAGGGCCTTTGGGAATATTCCAGAATGAAGGGACATGTTTACTATCTGTGTGAGTGAAGGTAACAGACTGCTCAGAACAGACTTCAGAAATCTAGTGGGTAGTACATCCAGGCTGCATGTGGAGGAGCTCAAACTGGAGATTATCTCTTGGACAGTTTTATCATTTACAGGTGCAAAGTGAGTTAGCTCAGAGAGCCTTTCTGGCTGTTGGATGGTTATCTGTGGATTGGAGACAATGGCGCTTTTGATGCCTTGAACCTTGTCATTGAAAAAATTAGCAAACTCATTGCATTTACGTTTGGAAGTAAGCTCTAATGGCATTTGAACAGGGGGGTTTGTTAATCTATTAACTGTTGAGAACAGAACACGCAGATTGTTGCTGCAGCCTTCAATCATTTCAGAAAAATACCTTTCTCTCGTACTACGTAGCACCCGGTTAAACTCGCACAACTTATCTTTGAAGATCTCGTAATCTACCTGGAGGTTGGACTTGCGCCACTTCCGCTCGGCCCTCCGGCACTTTCTCTTTTGTGCCCTGACCGAGTCTGCTTTAGCCCACGGCGCCTTCTGCTTATTTTTCACTATTTTAACCTTCACAGGGGCAACGGTATCCAGAACATTCAAAACACTAGAGGTGACAGAGTTAAACAGTGCTTATATACGGTGCTATTCGCCCACTGAGTCTTTTAAAAGTACCCGTTGCATCCATGCTTCAGTATGGGCCGCTCTGTCTTCTTGCCACCCGGCGAGGGGCGCATGCGCACAGGTGTAAACATAGATCCTCCTATAAGAGCCTTATGTTAGGGCTGTATTAAGTTAATTTGTTAATCACAACTAAACTATTATTGAAACAGTTGTCAACTATTTTAGTAATCAACTAATTGTTTTTTGAACCTTCCACAGACTTAAACATGCTCAGAAGATGTTTTATGACTGAGATAGTTGCCATACAATAAGCTCTGGTGTTTACAACCCAGTGTGTTACAAGTCCTATCTGTGAAGACGTTCTCCAGTGGCTCAAAAGTGGAAAAAAAATCCCGTATTCACTGAGCTTTCGGGATCTAAACAACTAATTGGTTAATCGAACTGATAATAGGCCCACTGATTGAATACAAAAAAAGAATTGTGACTTACAGCTCTAATGTACATGAACATTGTTTTAAAAGCCATGTCCTCACATCGCATCTACCTCCGCTTTGTTGCATTTCATTTGTATCTAAATTTGGTATGGATAAAACTAAAAAAACCTCCAAAATTGCAGAACTAGTCGTAGATGTAAATAATCTCAAATGGTCTGACGATACATTGTTCTTGGCCACATGTTGCTGCTGACTTTTTTTTACTCTACATTTGAAATAATCCACTATCACACCACCTACGATAAAGACGTTGTTGTCGGGTGGATTAAAAATATATAATCCCACTCAATAAAGTTAAACCCTTTCAAACTCGGCTAACACATTAAAGCTGAAAGAGCTGGTTTGGGAAGGTTTTTGTGAATGTCACTGGGTTACAGACCTGCAGCCCTCTAACTGCTTATTTATGTGTTCCTCAAGTGGTGCTTTTAAAATGTTTACATGGGGAACAGGCCGACACATGACAGTAAGTGCCTTTCCAACACTTTGGAGGCTGGAGCTTTATCATAGGCCTTGACACGCTTCAGGAGGACCTATACAATAGGCAAGGCAAGGCAAGTTTATTTATATAGCACAATTCATACACAAGGCAATTCAAAGTGCTGAACAAAACAAGAAAGCATTAAAATCATAAATTATCACAGAACATTAAAAAGAAAGATAAAAATATAAAATCCCTCAGTTGTATGCACAGTTAAACAGAACCGTCTTTAACCTGGTTTTAAACATTGTCAGAGAGGAGGCCTGTCTCACATCTTCAGGAAGACTGTTCCAGATTTTAGCAGCATTAATCTGAAAAGCAGCCTCCCCATGTTTAGTTCTGACTCTGGGCACTAACAGGAGTCCAGTCCCTGTGCTCCTCAGAGTCCGGGCTGGTTCATATGGGACTAACATGTCACTAATATATTTTGGTGCGAGGCTATGGAGAGACTTGTACACAAGCAGAGCTGTTTTAAAGTCTATTCTCTGAGCCACAGGAAGCCAGTGCAGAGACCTGAGGACTGGACTAATGTGGTCGTACTTCCTGGTTCTTGTCAGGACTCGAGCTGCTGCATTTTGAATGTACTGCAGCTGTTTTACAGCCTGTTTGGACAGACCTGTGAGCAGGCCATTGCAGTAGTCTAACCTACTGGAGACAAATGCATGGATAAGAATCTCCAAGTCTGCTTTAGACACTATGTTTTTGATCCTGGCAATGTTTTTTAGATGGTAAAAAGCTGCTGATGTTACTGATTTGATGTGGCTATTAAAATTTAAGTCTGAGTCCAGTATTACCCCTAGATTTCTGACCTTGTTTGAAGGTTTTAGGGAGAGAGACTGTAGGTGACAGATGACGCTCTCTCTTTGTTTCTGGGGACCAAAGACAATCATTTCAGTTTTGTCTGCGTTTAGCTGAAGGAAGTTGTTTTGCATCCACTCACTGATCTGTTGGATACAGTGAAGGAGTGAGTCCACTGGTCCATGTTCTCCTGCAGTCAGTGAGACATAGATCTGAGTGTCGTCTGCATAGTTATGATAGGAAACTTTGTTTCTGCGTATTAACTGACCTAACGGCAGCATGTAGAGATTGAACAGAAGAGGTCCCAGGATCGACCCCTGTGGGACTCCACAAGTCAGGGCCATATGATCTGAGACACAGTTTCCAATCTCCACAAAGTACTTCCTGTCTTCAAGGTAAGACCTAAACCAACTTAGGGCGGTGCCAGTGACGCCAACCCAGTCCTCTAGTCTCTGTAAGAGGATCTCATGGTCGACGGTGTCAAAGGCAGCACTTAGACTCTAACAAGATTAAGATTGAGACTTTGCCTGCGTCAGTGTTCAGCCGGATATCGTTTGTAACCTTAACGAGAGCAGTCTCAGTGCTGTGGTGGGGTCTAAAGCCGGACTGAAACATATCAAATGAGTTGTTGATTATAAGAAATCTAGTAAGCTGTAGGTAGACAACTTTCTCAAGGACTTTCCCCATAAATGGCAGATTTGAGATGGGACGATAGTTGTTAAGTACAGTGGCATCCAGACTGCTCTTTTTTAGCAGGGGCCTGATGACTGCAGTTTTCAGGGCCTTTGGGAATATTCCAGAATGAAGGGACATGTTTACTATCTGTGTGAGTGAAGGTAACAGACTGCTCAGAACAGACTTCAGAAATCTAGTGGGTAGTACATCCAGGCTGCATGTGGAGGAGCTCAAACTGGAGATTATCTCTTGGACAGTTTTATCATTTACAGGTGCAAAGTGAGTTAGCTCAGAGAGCCTTTCTGGCTGTTGGATGGTTATCTGTGGATTGGAGACAATGGCGCTTTTGATGCCTTGAACCTTGTCATTGAAAAAATTAGCAAACTCATTGCATTTACGTTTGGAAGTAAGCTCTAATGGCATTTGAACAGGGGGGTTTGTTAATCTATTAACTGTTGAGAACAGAACACGCAGATTGTTGCTGCAGCCTTCAATCATTTCAGAAAAATACCTTTCTCTCGTACTACGTAGCACCCGGTTAAACTCGCACAACTTATCTTTGAAGATCTCGTAGTCAACCTGGAGGTTGGACTTGCGCCACTTCCGCTCGGCCCTCCGGCACTTTCTCTTTTGTGCCCTGACCGAGTCTGCTTTAGCCCACGGCGCCTTCTGCTTATTTTTCACTATTTTAACCTTCACAGGGGCAACGGTATCCAGAACATTCAAAACACTAGAGGTGACAGAGTTAAACAGTTCATCTACAGTAGAATACGATGCATTCTCAAAGTTTATCATTTCCATAAATAGTTCACTCGTATTTTCATTTATGCGCCTTCTTCGAACAGTTGCAGAGTCCACTGGTGGTTTGTTAGTGAAACACATGTCAAAAAAAACACAGAAATGATCCGAAAGAGCAACATCGACCACGTTTACATTTGAAATAATCACCCCCTTTGTAACTAACAGATCTAGAGTGTGCCCTCTGCTGTGGGTGGGGCCACTTACGTGCTGAGTGAGATCAAAGGATTCAAGTACAGAACTCAGCTCATTTGCATTTCTGTCATCAACATTATCCACATGAATATTAAAATCACCTGTAATAACTAAACTATCAAAATATGTGCATA
Source organism: Knipowitschia caucasica (assembly GCA_964034765.1). Classification (NCBI taxonomy): domain Eukaryota; kingdom Metazoa; phylum Chordata; class Actinopteri; order Gobiiformes; family Gobiidae; genus Knipowitschia; species Knipowitschia caucasica. The sequence goes on along the minus strand of OZ035824.1, from coordinate 51,410,462 downwards.
CAACTGAAAGCAACTCGGTAAAATTATCAATAAAACTGTGACATGACTGCGGTGGCTTGTATAGGACAACGAAGAGTATTGGAGGAGATTGTTTTTGTTGTATTTTAAAAGACACATATTCAAATGACGAAAACTTCCCAAGAGACATTCTATGGGAGACAAAGTGGTCTCTAAAAATGGCAGCTAAGCCTCCTCCTTTTTTGTTTTCCCGTATTTCAGATTCAAACTTGAAATTTGGTGGTGATGCTTCTATTAAAACTGCATTTTCTGAATTTTGGTCAAGCCAAGTTTCAGCCATGAACATAAGATCAAGATTATGAGAAGAAATAAAATTATTGATTAAAAAAGACTTGTTACAAAGAGATCTGACATTAAGCGTAGCAAGTTTCAAAGTTTCAGTATCAGCGGTTGCGGTCGGCTGATTCTTACACGGAACAAGAATTAGATTTTCCAGATTAGACTGATTAACTCCAGATGTTTTTCTGTAATGTATTCTTTGTGTTATCACTAAGGGAATGGCACAGGTGGCTTCATGACAGGGCCCCAGCCGGGTCTCTCCTCTAACTAGACTGCCAGTGGCTGCGAAGCAGAGACCCTGTGCATCCTAGTGTTTAGAGAAAAGAGGGGTAGGGGAAGGCGGGGGAGGAGGATGGAGAGGTGGGTGGCTTTTGGGTGTTGAACGAGGGGGGGCAGGGAGGTGGATGGGTTTTTGGTGATGGGTTAGGGGAGGGGCAGGCTGAGTTGGGTGGTGGACGAGGGGGGAGTGGAGGTGGAGGGTTTCTTGGTGCTGAGTTAGGGGGGGGGAGGTGGGCTAAATGAGCAGGAGGGGGGGGGTGGAATACTTATGGGGTTAGAGGAGGGACGGGTGGATTTTGTGGGAGAATTTGAGTTGGACGCCCTAGGTAGCTTTGGAGGGTACGTATGGGGAGTGGTTTTGAATGTTAGATAGGACTCTTGATCTGGCTACAGTGGGTGTGAGAGGAATAGTCTTCATCGCCGATCTTATCATGCCTGCAGAGTGTTCCGGTAAATCCAGTAGTGAAGGCGGGGATAGAAAACAAAGGGAAAGGTCGTCCTCATTTTCCCTAGATGGAGTGGATGTAGCGGGGGGGACCCAAGCCGGGTCCATGGAAGGTGATGAGGGAGTCTTTGGTGGAGACAGAGGTGGTTGAGGAACCCCCAGTACAGGCCTGACTGTAGCCTGGAGTAATGGGGGAAGCTTCACGGGAGCTGTAGGTGGGGAAGGTGCTGCTGAAGATGATGGAGCAGCCACTGCTGCTGCTGTATCCACTGCTGCTGCTGAAGATGATGGAGCAGCCACTGCTGCTGCTGAAGATGATGGAGCAGCCACTGCTGCTGCTGTATCCACTGCTGCTGGTGAAGATGATGGAGCAGCCACTGCTGCTGCTGAAGATGATGGAGCAGCCACTGCTGCGGCTGTATCCACTGCTGCTGCTGAAGATGATGGAGCAGCCACTGCTGCTGCTGTATCCACTGCTGCTGCTGAAGATGATGGAGCAGCCACTGCTGTGGCTGTATCCACTGCTGCTGGTGGTGCTGTATATGCTGATGGCGCTGATGAAGATGTGGCAGCTGCTGATGATGCTGGGGGTGGAGGCGTTGAGCTCTTTCGAAGCCGTGGAGGTGTTGAGTTCTTTTGGAACCTTGGAGGTGATACCCCACTGCAGGACAAACTGTTGGTACTACATGCACTTTCCCATCGGCACAGGGCTCCACAGAAGGGTTTCAACTTTTTTACAGATGAGCCAAATTAAAGGGTTTGGACGGAAGGTTGTAGAGAGATGATTGTGGATAGAAGAAGAAGCAAACATAGAGGGCACCGTCAAGTGAATTGGGGATAAGTTAAAGATTAGGGTTAAGCTCGCCTCCTGGGGGACGAAAAGGTTATAGTGAGCCCTTCAAATATTAAATGCTAAATTTTCTTTTCAAATGCGACTGGTGCGCTCAAACTGTCATGTGGTGAGATGATGGAGGAATCAAAATGCAGGAATGAAAAAAATACAAATGATTTGATTATGAAAAAAACAAAAGTCCAAGGTAATAAAACATCCGAAAATCCAAAACGGGACAAGAACAAGCAAAGACAATACAATGAACCAGCAGCAAGAGGAAAGGAGCACTGGGTATATATATAGACACGGACGCAGGTGAAGCACATCAGTCAGTCACTCCTTGTGAGTCTAGAGTCTGGAACCGTCTTCCCGAGAGTGTGAGACAGGCGTCTACTCTAGCAGTTTTTAAAACTGAACTGAAAACAGTTCTTTTTAGCTGTGCATACAAGTGAATGATTTTACATTTGTTTTTATCTTTAATCTTTTTAATGCGCTATGATTATTTATGATTATTTATGATTGTAATCCCTTGTGTGATTTTAATTTTTTACGGTTTTTAACTACTTGTGTGATTTTATATATCTTGTGCTCTTAATCTGTCTTTTTATGTTTACTTAAATTCTAATGTTTGATGATTTATGCATGATGTTATATGGGTTGTGAGGCGCTTTGCGTTGCCTTGTGTAGGAAAGGCGCTCTATAAATAAACGTTGATTGATTGATTGATTGATTGATTGATCAGGGCGGGGCAGACAATCAACACAGGTGAACAAGACAGGAAGTACAACCAAACCACAGAAAACTGATCTGTCAAAATAAAACCAAAAATAAAATCCACACCATGACACAACACCTTCAAAGTATGGTACAGCTTTTCAATCAAATACTATTCAATCTTCTTTTACAAACCTGAAACATTTCTAGTAAGCCCTAAAGCTGCGTTCCCACCAGACCAAAGTCAACGGTGCTGTACATTGGCGCAAACAATCAAGTTTGTCCAGTGCAGCAGTGGGGTTGTTGCAGCTCAGCAGGTGCGTTGAATACAGCAACTTGACGTATAGGGAGGAACATGAAAGAGATGAAAATTGCTCGACTTCGCGGGACGCACGTGCTGCAACCAACCCGAGAGCTGCACAATGGGACACGAGGCGCTCAGAGCAGGAGGAAGTGCTTGTGGACATATGGTTTTACCCTGAGTTCACTTTCTTTCATTTCATTTCATTTTCATTTTCAACCCCTTTATTTGTCCATTTCTGGGTCGGGGGGGTGTCAATGAGAGCTGCCACCCAACGCTCACAGCACCAGTCCCTCGCTGATCTTCTGCAGGGGGTGAGTCCACAGGAAGATGGCTGCTCCGTCAATTGTGAAACAGCCTTGGTCTTTCAGCAGGGGCTTCAGGCAATGTGGGGTTAAGTGTCTTGCCCAAGGACACAACGACAGCAGTCATCAGTGGGAGCAGTTGGAGTAGGTCCCATGGTGGGAATCGAACTCACGACCTCCAGGCCAATGCTCTACCAACTGAGCTACTGTCTGTCTCTGTAGAACCTCAAGACCCAAACATTCCGTATTAAAGAATTGCTGCTAGCTCAAACTTATCTGCATTGAAACCCTGCACTCCACTTCTGCATGCGGCATCACAGGTCATTACATTGGTTTAATAAAGTAATGCGGCTGAATTTTAATCAACGTACGCCCGAAACACTACAACGGTGCGTCAATGTGACTGCGGTGGGAACACAGCTTTTCGACACTCAGGGCTCTAATATGTTTTCACACTGCAAACCTGGGTTAATAGGACGTAATACCAGCTGCCACGGTGGGAGGTGCCACAGCTAAAGAGCAATCTTTTGCTTCATCCCAAGGCAAAATACGTCACCTACATTATGAACCTGGTAGTGGTGGTTTTTGAGCTTTGTCAAGATACAGTCAACAAACTTAACTTGCTGTTTCTTTCTTGCATTGTTAGGTTATAAAAAATCTTTAGGTTTTTAGGTTATCAATTCAAATAACCCTAACCCTAACCCTAACCATGTTTTGCAGGTGGTTGGAATACTTTCAGGGGTTTGACATGCTAAATAATCACATCTGTGTTTTTAGCAGCTCAATACTCTGGACACTGAGCTCTGAGCCATTTACCACTTTTACAAGATCTCTGCCAGATGCATCGGCTTCCTCTGTGGAGGTGAATTTCATAGAATGTCAAAAAGTAGTGCTTGTAATCCTGCTGCAGATCAATTTACCAACAAATAAGTCTAATGTGTTTAATGGCACACATGCAACTACTTTTACCGTTCAGTTTGCATGAAGCAGGAAGACACAGTTGTTCCCTAAGTGTTCCCACAATCGGCCCCTCCTCACAAGCACACAGAGTTTCCATTACTGAACGCAAGAGAAAATGCGATACCCATTCATTGCAGTGCAGTTTGAAATATGCTGCAGTCATAATGACGTAGAGAGACATGTGTATGGTTTATAATTTACCTTTCATTTCAATACAATACAATTCATTCATGTCTAGCCCTAAATCACAACAGTTTAGCACTACAATAGCACTTTAAATGCGTAGGTGAATTTTGTTTTGTGTTGAAATGGCGCGTCAACCCTGTACGACAATGGGAAAAGGAGGTGTGTTTATGACCCGTGTCTGCTTTTTTTACCACAGGAAAGACAGGACAATCTAAATAAAAGCGTCAAATTAAGCATTAACAGTCTTTCTTGTGACAGCGCGGTGCACCCAGGACAACAGGGAATCACAATACAATGGACTATGGCAAGTTTATTATCCACATGGAGCCATATGAAAAATGTTCAAACATATTATTTACGAGAAGAACTTTATAAAGGAAAGAGCGGCTTGTAACACGGCCATTTTGCAAAATATTGTCCCTGGTGTGACTTGTGTGATGTAAGCAACTCAGGCAACGGTTTGATTGTGTTCTGTCTAAATTACCGCTATAAACAAAAAGACTAGGTCACAAGGCGGGATAAAATGTGAATTATTTCGTCCCGACAGCCCATGTTGCTCAGTGAAACACTAAGCTGTCCTTCAGTGAGTACAGTTTGTAATGTAAAGAATCGATATACAATGATCTAATCATGGATCTATAATAATAACTGGATAGGGTATTACTAGCTTAAAGCTGTCCCACCCTTGGGCACAGGGGGCGCTGTGGTACTGCAGACTAAATTCCAGAAAAAAGTCAAATAGAACTCAATGTAAATTAAAACAGCTCGACCTCAGCTGACAGAGAACCTGACAGAGAACCTACAGCTTTCAGAAATATCGGATTTTGTGGGGATTTTAGTGTCCCTTGTCATCATGAACTTTTTTTCTTTTTAAATCCTTCGGTTTTCTTTAAATCCACACTTTACTGCCACAAACTCTGCTCCTTTCCTTCCCGCTCGAAGGCTGCTCTGATCAGCTCTGATTGGTCAAAGCGTGCCTAAATACAGGCGAGTTCTGCTAATCTCCTGGTCTCCGTGAAGTCCCATGCACCACTGAGCACAAGCCATTCATTTGAACAGGACGCCATCTTGGATCACCGGGGCTTGGATCTAATATATAACTCAGACAAAGCATGGTGTCATGATGTCCAAGCCACTCCAGGCCCAGTGAGGTATTCTCTATGTATGGTATGTTTCTCAGATCGCATCCGTACTTCTCTGACTACAGTATATTCTGACGGCGTCCGTACTCCCTGCACCTCTCCCTTCTCTGCAGCTCACAGTGCACGCCTTTGTTTTGAAGTACACATTCATTTGGCCTCATTATCTCGCTGCCTGCGGGGCTTGGCTTTACGCTTCCTCTGCTCCTTCTTCGTTTCGCATCTGGACGACACATGCTCGGAGCTGGTTCCACTGCGTCCACCACCGCCTCAAGTTCTGGACACTTGTTAAATGTACAGGGGGCTAGGAGGAGCAGTGGGGTGGCTGCCCTGGGTCAGACTAGCAGAAGTGTGGCTGCCGATTTGCGGTAATGGAACGGGCACAACCTGAGACCACAATGACTCACAGACACGAATTCATGCACCCTTTCACATGAAGTCAAAGATAATGCATACATCATGATTTTAAAAACTGTACTTATTGTTATTTATGATATTGATTAGTTATAGTGATTAACGCTGGGGTGGCTAATTTTAAAACCACAAAAATATATACAATCCGTCTATCTAGTTCCTCTCTCTCAAAACTGTTTGGTTCCATCACTAGTTCCTCACATGCATAATGTGGTCTCTTTCACATCAGATCAAAGCGTCAACTAGTGACTCAAGCTCTTTCTTAAAACAAAATAAAAAAGGTTTTCTAATATAATAACATCTGATGTATTCACATTTTTTCCCAACACTGCTCTATTTATAAAGTTGGGAAAGAAACTAACTTTATAAATACCTGTTGAGGATTGTTGACGTAACGGTTTGCAAACAGAGACCTGATTGGCTGAGTCAGGGTGGTCCTCTCTTTCTTCTTTCTGTCTGAAAAACTGATCTACAGATGTTAGAAAGGTAAAAAATATATCCATGTGAAAACTAGAGATTAACCAAACAGCTAGTTTTTGTGGTTTCAAAAGTAGGTGTAGTGGCTGCCTGTTGCCTAAAGCCGCGGAGAGGCGAGTTGGGTCCGGTAAAATTGTATGACGCGCTAAATTAGTATAGAAAACAAACAAAGGCTGGATCCAGTTGCGATGACATTGATTTAATTAATAATAAACGCAGCGGTCACAGGCCAAAAAGGCGTGGCGATTATACAGAAAAAACGAGTGAATAAACTTAAGCCAGAAAATTAGCAAAAATAAATCAAACAAATTATAATAGCGGTCAACAAAAATTATGGCCTCCCAAAGAGACCTCTCTCCCCTTTCCGTGCCCCCGCAGGTGTATGCTCGTTCATAACATGCACGCCCCCACACACACACAGACAGGCTCTCATGCACACGCCCACAATACATCACTCCTCCATCAGCCAAACATCCATTCATTCACACAGTGCCCAAACGTGTCTCCTACAGTAGGTACTCTAACTTTAATTGATAGTAATTTTCTCTCGTAAACACAGGAACATAATGAAATGCAAAATGTAATTCTAGAAACTGTCTTTTACACACATCAATTATAACAATTACCAGAATCATTATACTTCTGGTTTTTATGTCATGTTCTATTGTCTGTTTAGTGCATCAGCTACTGAGGGTCACCCGAATCCCCCTTATGGGATGAATGTATATCTACCTAAATATCTATGTACAGGTGAAACTTGGAAATTTAGAATATCGTTCAAAGTTTGTTTATTTGTGTAATTCATACTATTTACTTGGAATTTATTTATTTGGAATGCATGAAAGTATTCCAAATTGTTTAGATGTATTATTTGGGATTTGTATCAGCTGTGAGGCATTTATCGACATTATAACAGATACAGGGTTGTTTTATCTCAATGTGTTTGTGCTGAGGCATACTTACAGTGCCTTGCGAAAGTATTCGGCCCCCTTGAACCTTTCAACATTTCGCCACACAACAACAAGTGGGACACAATCGTGAAGTGGAACGAAATTTATTGGATAAAATTAAACTTTTTTAACAAATAAAAAACTGAAAAGTGGGGCGTGCAATATTATTCTTCTCTATTATCTACTTTCAGTGCAGCAAACTCAGTCCAGAAGTTCAGTGAGGATCTTTGAATGATCCAATGTTGTCCTAAATGACTGATGATGATAAATAGAATGCATCTGTGTGTAATCAAGTCTCCGTATAAATGCACCTGCTCTTTGATAGTCTCAGGGTTCTGTTTAAAGCACAGAGAGAACCATGAAGACAAAGGAACACACCAGGCAGGTCCGGGATACTGTTGTGGAGAAGTTTAAAGCCGGATTTGGATACAAAAAGATTTCCAAAGCTTTAAACATCTCAAGGAGCACTGTGCAAGCAATTATATTGAAATGGAAGGAGTATTAGACCACTGCAAATCCACCAAGACCCGGCCGTCCCTCCAAACTTTCATCTCAAACAAGGAGAAGACTGATCAGAGATGCAGGCAAGAGGCCCATGATCGCTCTGGATGAACTGCAGATAACTACAGCTGAGGTGGGAGAGTCTGTCCATAGGACAACAATCAGTCGTGCACTGCACAAATCTGGCCTTTATGGAAGAGTGGCAAGAAGAAAGCCATTTCTCAAAGATATCCATAAAATCTCATTTAAAGTTTGCCACAAGCCACCTGGGAGACACACCAAACATGTGGAAGAAGGTGCTCTGGTCAGATGAAACCAAAATCAAACTTTTTGGCCACAATGCAAAATGATATGTTTGGCGTAAAAGCAACACAGCTCATCACCCTGAACACACCATCCCCACTGTCAAACATGGTGGTGGCAGCATCATGCTTTGGGCCTGCTTTTCTTCAGCAGGGACAGGGAAGATGGCTAAAATTGATGGGAAGATGGATGGAGCCAAATACAGGACCATTCTGGAAGAAAACCTGTTGGAGTCTGCAAAAGACCTGAGACTGGGACGGAGATTTATCTTCCAACAGGACAATGATCCAAAACATAAAGCCAAATCTACAATGGAATGGTTCACAAATAGACGTATCCAGGTGTTAGAATGGCCAAGTCAAAGTCCAGACCTGAATCCAATTGAGAATCTGTGGAAAGAGCTGAAGACTGCTGTTCACAAACGCTCTCCATCCAACCTCACTGAGCTCGAGCTGTTTTGCAAGGAAGAATGGGAAAGAATTCCAGTCTCTCGATGTGCAAAACTGATAGAGACATACCCCAAGCGACTTGCAGCTGTAATTGCAGCAAAAGGTGACGCTACAAAGTATTAGCGCAAGGGGGCCGAATAATATTGCACGCCCCACTTTTCAGTTTTTTATTTGTTAAAAAAGTTTAAATTATCCAATAAATTTTGTTCCACTTCACGATTGTGTCCCACTTGTTGTTGATTCTTGACAAAAAATTCATTTTTTATATCTTTGTTTAAAGCCTGAAATGTGGAGAAATGTTGAAAGGTTCAAGGGGGCCGAATACTTTCGCAAGGCACTGTACATTGTAAATTGAACAGAAATAGACTTTTTATAACAATATTCGAATTTTATCTGTAGATTCAAAATGTATAGCTTAAAAGGACAACCCTTCTCACAATACCCTAGCCTTGTACCACCCAATCACTCATTATACGGCTCAACAGGATTTGGCCACACATCAACATATATAAGCTCTGTATAGGCAGCGCATTGATGCTACACAGAAACACACGTTATAATAATGCTCCGAGTCTTCACCTGTAATTACGCCCGTCTGGTCATAAAGCTGAAGTGTGTCCTTAATGTCATGTGAGCCTCCACACCTGGCCTACACACACACACACACACACACACACACACACACACACACACACACACTCACTCTCTTTAAGTTAAACACAGGTCTGTCCGCCGCCACAGAGGGAGGGAGCCATGTGTTGCTTCAATAAACTATCCAATGACATTAGATAACGAGTCGCGGTAATTAGCAGAAAGAATAGCTCTTTCAGACCTGCGCGTAAACGTGGATGGTCATTGGTCGAAGGGCTAAAGCATGAGGCCTCACTCTGACCTGGAGGGGGAGGAAGGGGGAGGAAGGGACAGCCTTTAGAGGAGAGAGAGGCAAAGTAAAGAGATCAGGAATTCCTCATGGTGCTCAGGATCAACAGAAGCAAAGCCCCGGCGCAGTTGCACTCAAGTGAAGTATTCAGCGTCGCCGTCACTGGGCTCAATACAAACTTTTCACCCACATATCAATCTGTAATATAACCCACGGGCAAATTAAAGGAGTCCCCACAGTCTAGTCAAGAGTAGAGGTGGTTCAAAATGAAAATACAGAATTTCACTTATATTTAGGAAAATGCCTCTTGGTTTGTTTTCAGGTAGTATCTTTACCTGCTTTGTCAATGGAATGCGTTATTATTACGTTACGTTATATTGCACAACTCAAATCTGGCACTGGAGCGTGTATCAAAACAACCGGTCACATGACAAACGTGTCAAGCCGCTGCTTCGCTTTGTGCTTCGGTGTGTCTAAGCGTTTGATTGGCTCAAAAGGTTTCCCGGCTTCGCACTGGTTCAGAGCGTTACATTGCGCTTCCTTGGTGTGACTACTTTCAGTGGATAAACGCTAACTAGCTACGGCATTAATTAAGCATCAATATTTCTTCACAATGTTGGGTAGAGAGAAGAGTGTTGTTGAGTGTTGGTGAATTTGGAGACTTTCAAGGCATCTTGAAAGAGGAAAACGGAGAAGGATGGTTTAGGATTATTGTTTGTCTTATTCAACCATAGAATTGTCTCATAAGATCTTTATTTTAAATGTTGTCTACTCGTTAGTTTCATGGTGAAGTAGTCATTATTAGTAATTCAGATATTTAAAAATTTCAATTCAGAAGCTGCAATGTCTTACATTTGTCCCTGAGATGTAAGTGTTAAAAGCTAGTCTGAGAGAGCTCAGAGGCTCCGACACATTTGAAACAATCTGGCAAAGAAAGCCTTTGTGTGTTACGGGACTTAATTTGCTCAACACTAAGAAAAGATACAAACGTCTTATTTCAAGGTTTCTAAGTATTTACAGTTTTTGCAATGAGTCTTTTATTTCTACTATACAAATAGTTGCACTACAGATTAGAACTCAATAATTAATTTCTGAAATGTGTGGGAATAGTATGAGTAGCAATGATCCTGAATTTTGGTAGAAATGTTGTATTTAGATAGTTTGCCAAAAGCATGCAGCCTTAATTCAAAGGTCCTCAGTCATCAAGAATGTAAGTGCTTTTCTAAATCCAGAATCAATGCTCTTGAAATTAGAAGAAGGCTCATGCCCAGATGCCATCCTGTGTGTCTCCAAACAACATGAAAATAACCAGATCCTGTGAGGAGCTGAGGAGCCGTGGGCCAGGCAGGTGCAAGGACTTCACCTGTTTCCATTTGGTGGAACACACATTAGGTCCTGGACGTTTGGTAACAATTTGGATGTTTGCGTGTAAGGAATTTGGATGGCAACATTGGCAGATATGAAAGCGGTTTGCGACGAGCAGAGCAGAAAGTCCTGGGTCAAAAACGTCCATGAGCGCTGACATGGACGTTGACTTGCAATACCACTTCCTCTCGAAAACGGCTTTATACAGGATGGTCCAAAAGTTGGTTCCACATGTGTGTCAATGCTAAGGGGAGTATTATTTTTTTTTTGCACCAGTCTAGTTTAGCCTCTGTGGACTTCAGAAGGCACTCGTTAAATGAATGGGGCTGGTGCCGGCTAACGCATGCGCACAAAAGAGAAACAGTCCCACTCAGCCAATCAGCTCTTAGCCAAAAGAGTCAAATTGTGACACACAGTATGCAAAATATATACGTTTTGTAATAAGATGAATTTCAGGTCTGATTTGTTCACAACCTTTCCTTTATCAAGACTATTTCTGTCCAAACAAAACATATTTTTGATTTGTTTAAATAAAGTTAGGTTCAGCATATCATTCCTTGTATTTATTATCAGAAAGAAGAACAAATATTTCTCGGCTAAATGTTTTCCAACTTTAGATTATCTGGAAGAAGTCGTGTATTTTCCAAAGCCCGGATCACAGTCTCAGTGATCATATGTGACGGGAGGTTGTGAGTTGCCTGTCTGAAGATGCTGATGATGAGGAGGAAGAGGAAGAGCAGGTCATTCAGGGATGAAGCAGCTCCCATCATGTGTAACTCAGGCTCAGGAACCAGAGATGGAAAAGAGGACAAGAGCCAGAGGACATGCTTCAGCTGAGGTAATCACAAAGAACAACCTGCTTCTCATTTATGTGCGCAAACAGCAGTGAAATGTGTTACTTTTGGGCAGAAATGACTGAGAAGGCTGCATAGAAAAGCAGTTGAGGCCGAGAAGACGACACAGAGCGTTCAAAACAAGCCACATTCCACACAATACAGACTGTTCTGCTTATCGATAATTCATTAATAAATACTTTACACCAAAGAACATGGCACAAGAGAAAAGAGTGTGTGTTCATGGAGCCAGAGTGAAGCCTTGGCTATTAGGAGGTTTATACTCAACTCAACAAAAAATGTACCGCTCTTAAAACGCACTCATAAATTAAAGGAGCAATATGTAATATTTGCATGTCAAGTCATCATTAAATGACCCGAATATTTCAAAAGACGTTATTAAATCACACTCTTTTCGAATTCATCTTTAACTGATAACAGTAGTTCAGCCGAGATATTTGATTATCAAAATTAGTTTTACGACCCGTAAAAGTTGTTATTGTTTTGATTTTGATGTCCTACCCTCCGCCGTTTCGCCAATCAGGAAGTGTCATGTAAGTCCGTGATCGGGTTGCCAGAACTCCGCGCGGCTCATTAATCTCAGTGGTAAAATAACATGTGGCGCAGAACTAAAAAAGGTCTTGTTATGACTCTCAAATCATTAATGACAAAACAAAGACTAAAACGAGGATTTATATCGGGATGCCTTTGAACAATTGAGACAACTCATAAAAGTTCACGTGTCTCCGTTCGTGTGAACCGGTGGCCTAGTGGTCTAAACTGTGCGCTTACGATGCAGGAACCCGGGTTCGATCCCGGGTTGTGTCTTTTTGTATTTATTGCATGTTATTACATTCTATGACAGATTGCTCTAAAAACGGTAAAAGACGAAGGTCAAGACGTTTTTTTGCAGATTATAGCTTAATTGTAAAAATAATCATTTAAGACCACATGTACCCCAATTAAAATAATGTTAGTCTCTTTTTGATGTGGGACTTTTACATGTTTGTCTAAAAAATAGGGAATAAATAAAATTGAAAGGTGATATCCTCTTGAGCAAACCCTGATGTTGATACGCTGAAGAAATACGTTCCAACATCCATTCTTCCCACTCCTATTTTGGACATCAATTGCTTATTTATTTTGCATGAACTATGTATAATTACATTTCTTTTATTTTGTTTTTGTTTTTTATCTCAAATGTCCAAATAATAATAATAAAAAAACATTAATCAAAACATTCATTCAGCATTAGCACGGCTGTCATGGCAATGTGAATGGAGATGGACAAACAACTGATAAAATAATTTCCTGTGTTTGCTGCTGGATTTGGTGTGAATCTGGCAACCTGAGTCAGGGAGAGTGGGAGAGGACTACAAAATCTTGACTGTGACTGCAGTACCACTTTTGGCCAGATTTTTACATATTGCTCCTTTAAATTAATCAAACCCACCAGTTATTTTGAAAAGTAGTAGTTTTTGTTTCATGCTGTTTATTGAATAGAAAAATATTGTATCTGAAACCTTTTTGAATAGCTCGGTAATACAATGGTTTTATAATTGCTTTATCAAATAAGAAGCCTTCAGCCACCATCATTAAATGTACATCGTCAAAAATGGGAAACATTTAAGCTTTGGAGTTATTAAAGCTGGGGGACCTAACTTTCAAACCACAAAAGAATTGAATTATTTCATAAGTAGTTTCACATGCATGCCTTTTTGGTCACATCTTTAGGATCTGGTCCCTGTGTTAGCGATTACAATCGGTTGAATTTCGACCGGCAAATCAGAGAGCGCGGAAGGAGAGTGTTGTAGTTAGTTGTGGGTGACGTCAAGAGTTTGCGTCGAACGGGAAGATCGTAGTTTGGCAATGGCGAGAAATGCAATAGTAAAGTAATCCGGTCTGGTTCTATCAAGAAATTGAAGCCGGAGCAAGAGGAATGTTTAGCAAATGTAATCGCTGGAAAAAATTGTGGCGCTACTCCCCACAGGCTCTGTTAGCGGCAAAGGAGATGGCTAAAGCTAGGCTAAATGCTAACGAATCACTCAGGCGCACTATATACGTCACGATAAACACAGATCCAATCGTTTCAATCTGCAAAAGCAGTTAACCCCTCCCACCTGTTAACGGAGTCAACGGAGCACCTCCAGACCTTAGTACGAAATGTAATTTGTACTATGGTGTGGTACGACCAGGCTAGGTTTGTATTATTCATGATACACAAAAGTTGGGTTCCTCAGCTTTAATGTGCGTCTACTCTGGAAATGTATTTCTGGACAAGTTTGCAGTGTCCAAGTATGAGATTTCATAACACTTTGAAGCAACTTTTGTTAAAGTTAAACTCATCATTCTATCAATGTGCAGAAGCCAGTACTTTTCCCTTGTTTTGTCTATCTGAAGGCCAAGCTGCATGGCACCGTGGAAGCTGCTGATTGGAGGTCTCCATGCCTCCGCTCTGTATAATACACTTGCATTCTATTGTTTCTGTGATCGTGTGCTCTGTTCGTGCTGTCTCTACCATCGACAATAAAACATGTCTTCTGTCTGAATTAAAGACGCGATCCCAGACTATGCCATCTTCTTCAGGTGGTGGAAGGATGCGGGCCTTGTCTGTAACATCTAGAAAACAGAAGACTACTTTTTTTTTACACAAAAAGTGTTTTTTTTTTAAAAGCCAAAACTGAAAAACCTCAAGAGAATGCATCTGGATCAGCACATGGACAATCTGCACAGCCCCTGATTCCACTCAGGCTGTGAGCTGCTGAGACATGGACAACACCAGCGTCCTCTTTTGGATGGACATCATTTGGAACAATTGGATTACACAATTTGGACATAATTTGGAACAATCTGGATTTCTGAATTTGGACATAATTTGGACTGAATTGGATTGCTGAATCTGGACACTGAAGCTGAAACGTGTGATTGAAAGACACGTCACAGAAGAATTCATGGCTCGACACAACAAATGCAGCCTGAAGAATCCAACACGGAGAAGTGGGAGAGACTGTTTTCAAAGCAATATCTGGAACCACCATCGACTGATGAAGTTTGGTATTTTACTGAAGATTGTTGACAAGTTTTATGAAAGATCTGAACATGTTTTATGAGTTTTCTGAGTTTTTGAAGTATTCCGAGTTCTGAGTTTTTTGAAGTACAGAGTTTATGAGTTTTTGAAGTATTGAGTTATGATGTTATGTTGCTGTTTATCGATCCTGATGGTCACACGTGAATGTATGACCAGAGGGGGGAATATGAGATTTCATAACACTTTGAAGCAACTTTTGTTAAAGTTAAACTCATCATTCTATCAATGTGCAGAAGCCAGTACTTTTCCCTTGTTTTGTCTATCTGAAGGCCAAGCTACATGGCACTGTGGAAGCTGCTGATTGGAGGTCTCCATGCCTCTGCTCTGTATAATACACTTGCATTCTATTGTTTCTGTGATCGTGTGCTCTGTTCGTGCTGTCTCTACCATCGACAATAAAACATGTCTTCTGTCTGAATTAAAGACGCGATCCCAGACTATGCCATCTTCTTCACAAGTATTATATAAGGTCTGACCAAAGGCTTGACGTTGACTGATGGATTCTGCCCTAAAGCCATAACTCTCAGAGCAACACGATGGAAACATTTCTGCTCCGAGCGAGGAAAGACCTGCTGCAGCACAACACCGTATAAATCACCAACAACCACTATTTGTCATGTTTCTCTATTAGGATGGATCAATTCACACGTTCAAAGTAAGTCTGAAATACTGCCATGTTTTGACATGATGGAGAGATCAAATGTGGACAATAGTAATGGGCTTTGTGAGTCTGGTCTGTGAAAGGCGTTATATAAATACTTACTATATGGAGTCAATAACAAATGGAAATGGTATGTACAATACTCTGGTGGTCTTAGTGGTGTACAGAATATATGTCAATTATGTTTTTTGCTGTGGGTGATTCATTGAAAGACATTTAAAAGCAAATATTTATGGGAATTTCTCACATGCCGCTTTGTGGAAAGACCAACGGCTTTATAATCATGTGGCTGTAAATGTAAAGAAAAAATAAACATTCATTTATTGAATTCTTCCCACAAAATGTAAATCTTCAGAAGGATGAAAGGCAAGTGAAGCCACCACAACACAGAGAAATGTCATGACATAAATCCAGCCTTAAAGAGTGACTAAACAGCAAATCAACTTTTTTTTACTCACAAAACTGCATAAATATGTTTATTTCAGTACTCTCTACATATCCTGGTCATTTTTTTGACATTTTAGTTCAAATTAGATAAAATCTCACTTTTGAGCCTTAAAACGTCTGTGTGGCGCCCTCTCTACCTTTTTGGTGGTACTACATTTGAATATGGTCCTGGCCTCTCCATTGACTCTGTAATACTGTGTGACGTCAGTTGGTGTGTGTGTGACGTCAGTTGGTGTGTGTGACGTCAGTTGGTGTGCGTGACGTCAGTTGGTATGTGTGACGTCAGTTGGTGTGTGTGACGTCAGTTGGTGTGTGTGTGACGTCAGTTGGTGTGTGTGACGTCAGTTGGTGTGCGTGACGTCAGTTGGTATGTGTGACGTCAGTTGGTGTGTGTGACGTCAGTTGGTGTGTGTGACGTCAGTTGGTGTGTGTGACGTCAGTTGGTGTGTGTAGCGTCAGTTGGTGTGTGTGACGTCAGTTGGTGTGTGTAGCGTCAGTTGGTGTGTGGGATATCAGTTGGTGTGTGTGACGTCAGTTGGTGTGCGTGACGTCAGTTGGTGCGTGTGACGTCAGTTGGTGTGTGTGACGTCAGTTGGTGTGTGTGACGTCAGTTGGTGTGTGTGACGTCAGTTGGTGTGCGTGACGTCAGTTGGTATGTGTGACGTCAGTTGGTGTGTGTGACGTCAGTTGGTGTGTGTGTGACGTCAGTTGGTGTGTGTGACGTCAGTTGGTGTGCGCGACGTCAGTTGGTATGTGTGACGTCAGTTGGTGTGTGTGACGTCAGTTGGTGTGTGTGACGTCAGTTGGTGTGTGTGACGTCAGTTGGTGTGTGTAGCGTCAGTTGGTGTGTGTGACGTCAGTTGGTGTGTGTAGCGTCAGTTGGTGTGTGGGATATCAGTTGGTGTGTGTGACGTCAGTTGGTGTGCGTGACGTCAGTTGGTGCGTGTGACGTCAGTTGGTGTGTGTGACGTCAGTTGGTGTGTGTGACGTCAGTTGGTGTGTGTGACGTCAGTTGGTGTGTGGGATATCAGTTGGTATGTGTGACGTCAGTTGGTGCGTGTGACGTCAGTTGGTATGTGTGACGTCAGTTGGTGTGTGTGACGTCAGTTGGTGTGTGTGACGTCAATTGGTGTGTGTAGCGTCAGTTGGTGTGTGTGACGTCAGTTGGTGTGTGTGACGTCAGTTGGTGTGTGTGACGTCAGTTGGTGTGTGTGACGTCAGTTGGTGTGTGTGACATCAGTTGGTGTATGACGTCAGTTGGTGTGCGTGACGTCAGTTTGTGTGTGTGATGTCAGTTGGTGTGTGTGTGACGTCAGTTGGTGTGTGTGACGTCAGTTGGTGTGTGTGTGACGTCAGTTGGTGTGTGTGATGTCAGTTGGTGTGTGTGACGTCAGTTGGTGTGCGTGACGTCAGTTGGTGTGCGTGACGTCAGTTGGTATGTGTGACGTCAGTTGGTGTGTGTGACGTCAGTTGGTGTGAGTGACGTCAGTTGGTGTGTGTAGCGTCAGTTGGTGTGTGTGACGTCAGTTGGTGTGTGTAGCATCAGTTGGTGCGTGTGACGTCAGTTGGTGCGTGTGACGTCAGTTGGTGTGTGTGACGTCAGTTGGTGTGTGGGATATCAGTTGGTATGTGTGACGTCATTTGGTGCGTGTGACGTCAGTTGGTGTGTGTGTGACGTCAATTGGTGTGTGTGACGTCAATTGGTGTGTGTGACGTCAATTGGTGTGTGTGACGTCAATTGGTGTGTGTGACGTCAATTGGTGTGTGTAGCATCAGTTGGTATGTGTGACGTCAGTTGGTGTGTGTGACATCAGTTGGTGTGTGTGACGTCAATTGGTGTGTGTAGCATCAGTTGGTGTGTGTGACGTCAGTTGGTGTGTGTGACGTCAGTTGGTGTGTGTGACGTCAGTTGGTGTGTGTGACGTCAGTTGGTGTGTGTGACGTCAGTTGGTGTGTGTGACGTCAGTTGGTGTGTGTGACGTCAGTTGGTGTGTGTGACATCAGTTGGTGTATGACGTCAGTTGGTGTGCGTGACGTCAGTTTGTGTGTGTGATGTCAGTTGGTGTGTGTGACGTCAGTTGGTGTGTGTGTGTGTGACGTCAGTTGGTGTGTGTGACGTCAGTTGGTGTGTGTGACGTCAGTTGGTGTGTGTGTGACGTCAGTTGGTGTGTGTGACGTCAGTTGGTGTGTGTGACGCCAGTTGGTGTGTGTGACGTCAGTTGGTGTGTGTGTGACGTCAGTTGGTGTGCGTGACGTCAGTTGGTGTGTGTGACGTCAGTTGGTGTGCGTGACGTCAGTTGGTGTGTGTGACGTCAGTTGGTGTGTGTGACGTCAGTTGGTGTGTGTGACGTCAGTTGGTGTGTGTGTGTGACGTCAGTTGGTGTGTGTGACGTCAGTTAGTGTGTGTGACGTCAGTTGGTGTGTGTGACGTCAGTTGGTGTGTGTAGCGTCAGTTGGTGTGTGTGACGTCAGTTGGTGTGTGTGACGTCAGTTGGTGCGTGTGACCTTAGTTGGTGTGTGTGACGTCAGTTGGTGTGCGTGACGTCAGTTGGTGTGTGTGACGTCAGTTGGTGTGTGTGACGTCAGTTGGTGTGTGTGACGTCAGTTGGTGTGTGTGACGTCAGTTGGTGTGTGTGACGTCAGTTGGTGTGTGTGACGTCAGTTGGTGTGTGTGACGTCAGTTGGTGTGTGTGTGACGTCAGTTGGTGTGTGTGACGTCAGTTGGTGTGTGTGACGTCAGTTGGTGTGTGTGACGTCAGTTGGTGTGTGTGACGTCAGTTGGTGTGTGTGTGCGTCAGTTGGTGTGCGTGACGTCAGTTGGTGTGCGTGACGTCAGTTGGTGTGCGTGACGTCAGTTGGTGTGCGTGACGTCAGTTGGTGTGCGTGACGTCAGTTGGTGTGTGTGACGTCAGTTGGTGTGTGTTACCCAGAACACTGCGCGGCTTGCTAGGGAAGCTTCGGTAGACCAAAAAGGGAGTTACGCACCAGAGAAGGGCCAAATCGAGGCCGGTCAGCGTTCTCACCAGCAGCGAACAAGACCGGAACCGCACCGAGACCAACTCCATAAGTTGGTCTCGGTGCGGTTCTTTAGTCCGGACTAATTTTAACTGGTCCACTTTCACACCTGCTCAAACAAACCGTACTTGCAGGTGGTCCGGACTCCAGTCCGTTGTAAGTGGACTAAATGGTGCAGGTGTGAAAGCACCCTAACACACGCCCCAGCAGCAGATTGGAGTATTCTGGCGACATCTAGTGGATTAAAATGTAATTACATGAGTTGGAGCCACTGCTGCTGAGATAATTCTGTGGCTTAGGTTCAGGTGTGTAGCTCTACAATTATCTTAGTGTGTAAACAAAGGAATGAGACTTTCTGGTGTGTAAACTATTGCTTTAAGCAGCAATGACAACTGTCTGTTTTATGTGTGTGTGACAAGTGAGCTGTCAATCACAGCCCAGACCATGCCTAGCTCTAAGCCCCCTTCTTGTCCCCTGGTCTTCCAGGCAACGCCCTTTTAAGAGAAAATTTTCAAATGTTTCAAAGGCTGGTCACAGGTGTTTAGTCGCTCTTTAAAATGTAGAAAAACACACAACACCTGCAGTGGCACAGAAGAACAGCCGGAGGGCAATAAACTGTGTGAAGGAAACAAAAGTATCTCAGAGGGACGTGAGTTCTGATCAGGAGTGTTCTTTGTGGAAACAGTGTCGGCGCTGAACTCGGCTGCAGATGGCACCGGTTCAAGGCCAAGAGTGATGAGTGAAAGAAGACATGGTGTTGAGTCAGGCCGCCTCCAGGCTTTGTATGTTCTCTCTATACGTTCCCCAATAGAACATTTATCAAAACACTTACAATAACAACTCATCACAATCTGCCATGTTTCAAGCCAGTTGCAGCTTGTCTATAGAATTACTGTTGAATTAGTATAAAAACAACAACAACGACAACAATAAAAATGCAGCTAAAACAGCGGATTAATAATCACACAAATAATCAGAGTATCACTGAATGAATTTAGACAAATATCTAATCGCGCTACATTGGCCTTCACACAGCCCCCGACCAGCCGACTGAGGACAGGGATTACTGGCACCCTGTCCTGTGGTTGGACACCAAGGTAAACTTTGGTTTCAACGATGTCAAGCCCCTCCCTCCACAAACCGAGCCACAAAGCGGTATTCCAACGTGACGACAACCCAAACAAGACGCCGGTTCAGACGCAGGAGGAAGGAGATGGAGTGACCCAGACTATTTTCTTCTATGGAACTCCTCAAACAGAAGCTGAAGGAGCACAAAGCCAAAAGGCAGCAGCTCTATGATGTCGTCATGGAGGACTCAGGAGCCACCAGAGAGGTCCTGGTAAACTCCAAGATGAAAAGGCAAAAATATTGACACTTTGAGCATAATTTGGAAATTTTTCTTGTGGGTGTACTCACTTTTGTTGCCAGCAGTTTACTCAAGTATTTACACTGTTACATACGCTTGTGAATTTTACATTTTGGTCATCCCAACAGAAAGAGTCTTATAAAAGTGAAATGTTGATCAGATCAGAACATGCTGTCTTCATCCTGAGAGAAAACATGTTATTGTGCAAACTGTGAGTCACTGTAAGTCACTATTTGGCGCTTTGGGCGGAGAGCTGATGGGCTGAGTGAGGGTGGAGCACTCTTTTCACTAATATGTCTGAAAAAGATTAAGATAAAGAGATTAAGAGACCCCTTATTCGTCCCAGAGTGGGGAAATTTCAGTGTTGCGTCACAAGTTACAGTCAGAAGGAATGAGGATAAAATATTATTGACAGGATAAATTAATAATAACTCTATACTAAAATAATATCTCTAACTCTAGCATAAAAAGAAGCTGTATAAAATCTCTATCTTTAGCATAACAATACACAAAGTTCTGTTTTGTTTGATTCTCTGATCTGTGTCGGCAAATTCAACGGTTTTAAGTCCTCCGAGATAACTACTGTTGTGATTTAGGCTACACAAGAAAAAAAAATAACCCTAGCTTTAAACTATCAACGTTTCATTGGTCACAACATCCTTACAACAGGTTATAAATAAGCCGTGTTCCGGACTGCAGACAGATTATGGATGTAAACGGCACAAAGCAGTACAGTCCGTGTGGTCAGTAGTGGGATAAACCCGGTCTCTGCCCTCTGGTCGTTTCCACACCTCTCTGCACCAGCCCCCTCTTTTTAAATCCCTGCATTCTTTCATATTTTAGCAGTCTCTGAGAGTGGTTCTGTCGCTCCTGCGTCGGACCCCCACTGTGCACACACTCCTACTTTTACACAACTTTAAAAGAGCCGGGAACCGGATGGGCCGTATAATGTTTCAAAGCAGCACAGAGCAGTTTTGGTAATTGCCATCATGAAATCATTATCTTTTGACACTTGTGGCTCATTCTCATATAGTTAGAGTACTTGTCTCGATATTGATCTAAATATTGATCTAAACAATGTATTTTAAGAAACAATTGTATCGCTGTGCAAACAACAGACAAAGTTAGCTGTTTTTATTTGCTTTCAATAGCAAATGTGCAATCCAACATTGCCTTTTATCATTGCTCATTCAGAAAAGAGATTTGGTGGACGCAGTCAAAACATGCGGCGTGTCCTGATTATGATCCGTGGAAGCAGGTCTCAGCTTCAGGAGAATACAAATGACTCAAACATGCATGAATCGTTCTAAGAACAACTTTGAGAAGGGTAAGACAAAACAAGAGCCATGTCAAGATCCAAAAGATGTTGCACCTTATGTCCCCTTTAACGTTGGGTACCACATTTTCAAGCCCAAAAACTATGTATAAGAATCCATTCCTAGCTCAAAACAGCACTAGTTTTCAAATGCATGTTTTTTTTTGACCTCTGTCACATTTAGATCAGACAGAAAAGTGAAAAGTTAAGTAGAAAGGACCAATCTCAGTCAGCCAATCAGCTCTCAGCCCAAATACTGACTCACATGGCTCTGTCTGTGCGAAAATATATGATTTCTAAAAAGATTAAAAACAGAATAAAGTGGTCTAAACTTGTCCACAAAAGGCCAATGGGACTGAAGTATCATTTATGAAAGCAGGTATCCCAGCTTTAACGTGTGTCTAAAGGTCCTGGACGCCACTTCCGTCTCACTGTCCTCACTCATTCACAGAGTGGTGTTGTTCCAATCCCACTGCTTCAAAGGGCCCATGTCTGGATTCTGATTGGCTGAGTGACGGTGATGCTATCTTTTTCACTTTTCTGTCTGATCTGTGACAGAGGCCAAAAATACATGCATGTGAAAACTATACAGAGAAATAACTGGAGTCAGCTCTACTCTGGATGCTGTGAATCTGTATGAAAATCAGCACCAATGCTCCAGACGTTAAATGACAACACGGCCCTAGAGATATTTTACCTGTCAGCTCTGCCACAGATAAGTTACCCACCTTAACTTAAGACATTTTCTGGAACAAACATAACGCTGAAAGACCGTCCACCACACATTTCCCACTATTATCACACGCTGCACGTCTAAGAGCAGACATTCTTTTCCGCATGACTTTACGCATCTCAATCCTCCTGTCAGATTATCTCAGTGTCGCGGCTGCAACGTCTAAAAACACGACATGCAAGAATTCGAATGCAAACTCATTCATAAATATGCTCAATAGTAAATTATCAGATGGAGTGACTGGTCCAGAAAAGGGACAATAGTTTGACAATACTCTTTACTCTTATTTTTGCAGTCATTAGGCAGAGTTTTGGCTAGCTTCACTTTCCTTTTTTAAAGTAGTGCTTGTAAAAAAGAATATGGGTGAATATGTTTGCATTGCACATGGATGATAAAACTTGCTGTGGTCCAATATAAAGCGATTCTCTGGGGTCCTGGGTGCACCGACTTTAGACGACACGTTTTCTTTGTACGTTTATCTTGTCTGTGGTGAAAAGCTGATACAAAGCAGGGTCCAAACAACACACCAACCTTTCCCACAGCTGCTTTCCCCTATTCAGTCCATACTGTCCAAAGTCCATCATACCAGTGCATGGTCAGTAATCCACAACTGCTTATTTGCGTAGTGTAATTAAGGCTATACTTTATCTTAAAATAAAACTGTTTGGATCTAAAATGTTGAGTCTATGTTGTAATAATCTTCATCCATTCATCTTGTCTTTGAGTCTGTATATTGGCCCTGCATGTATAAATGCTGGATATGTATTTCAGGTTGTGTGGTTATTTGACAGCGTTCTCATACTGCAGGGTCCACATTACAACAGGAGCATTGGTAAATTGGTTTTATGGATCTTGGACCAAAAGATCACTAATAAAAATGGTTATTCCCTACCCTTACATTATTGTCAGTGTTTGCAGACACAGCACTGCCCAGGTTGTTT